>PVHT020000257.1:15079378-15125571 GCA_004024745.2 Catagonus wagneri | reverse complement strand
AACTGCTTTGTGAATAACTAACTAATCCTAGCAACACTCAGGGAGATGAACTTACTATTCGCATTTTACAGGCGAGGAAATCAAGGCACCAAGAAGTTAAGCAAGGCTCCCAAGGTCACAGAGGAAGCAGATCTGACTTCAAAGACCATGATCTTTCATGTTTTCCCGGTGTTGCCCTGGACCTGCGTTTCACACAAGAAAAACAAAACTGTCCGTCAGAGTGACAGAAACCCTATCTGCCAGATTCTCAAACACAAGTAATGACGTGTCAACGACACTCCACTCCCTTGAACTCCTCTGGCTTTAGTTTCCAGCCCTTTCAGGCAGAGATCTTCAGTCATACGCATGACCGATGGTTTCTCCTGTTTAATAAATGAGAGGCCTATGTTCAGCCCTGCATTTCGAAACATGGTTAGCCTCAACCAGAGGCAAGAATACGTGTTCACAGACTATTTCCACTGTCGCTACGGGTAAAGCCACAGGTGTGCTCAAGTTCCACCAAAGGAAGTCAGGATGGTGCTCTTCCAGGGAGGAGGAGGGTGACGACACTGGCGGTGGTGAGGATGGCGGGTGGAGATGGGATGGCGGCAGTGACGATGGAGGTGATGGCGACAGCTGCAGGGGAGATGATTATAACAGCATCTACCGCGAGCCTGGCAGAGTTCCAAGATTGTTCAGCACATAACATGAGGCTTATATGCCACCAACCCTTGAGGCCAAGTTCTCAGGATCCCCGTTTTACTAATGAAGAAGCAGAAGGTTAATTTTTGAGGCTCTCCCAGTAACTTGCTCAAGGTCAACGGTGGCACTAAGTCTAAAGTCAGAGACTAAAGCTTTTTTTTTCTAGAGACAGTGTCTTAAATCTGCTGTTACTCAGACCCAAGGTGACATAACTCCAGCCACTCCTCCAGTCACACCCCTCAACACGGACTCCCAACCAGACAGCAGTGAAACCCGGCGCCCAAGGGCAGACGGCACCCACAGCGGAAGCGGCAACAAGGAAGGAGCACTCCTCCACTCACCGCTGAAACATCAAGCGGCACAGGACCGACATCCACCTCGGAAAACACAGGGGGGAAATTCTAGTTTGACCAGGGAGGCAGGCTGAGCAGCGGCAGCGCAGCCCCGATTCCAGCCAGTCCTGGGGTTCAGAGATGCCTGCCCTTAGAAAGCAAAGTGTCAGGGTGTTTTGTTTTTTTGTTTTTATTTTTTATTATAAAGCGTATGTGTTTATTTGTTTAAAGAATGTCAAGGCTTTCTCATTACCAAAGCATCCCTTTGGCAAGTCTATGTTCCTCCATTAGGATAATTAAATAAACAGGCTGTTTGCAAAGAGGCCTATCACAAAACACCAGGCAATCCCTGCCTCAAATCATGCTCACCTGGGAGTTCCCGTCATGGCTCAGCGTTAATGATTCTGACTAGTAACCGTCAGGACGCAGGTTCGATCCCTGGCCTCGCTCAGTGGGTTAAGGATCCAGCGTTGCCGTAAGCTGTGGTGTAGGTCACAGACGCGGCTTAGACCTGGTGTTGCTGTGGGTGGCTACAGCTCCGATTCAAACCCTAGCCTGGAAATTTCCATATGCCACAGGTGCAGTCCTAAAAAGACAAAAAGAAAAAAATCATGTTCATCTGACCTAACTACACTGCCAGTGCCCAGAGCCCTTAATCAGTCCTGTGTTTACAAATACGATCATTTTTTTCTATGTCCTACTCTCGGAAGTCTATTTTCAATGAGCTTAAAAAGGCCCTTGAAGATTTTTTGTGACTCAGACTAGTTATATCTTCCAGTCCTGAAGATAAAACTTATTTTCTCTGATTATATATGTTAGGCTAAAAACATAAAATATCAAAGAGAAATTACTGTCTTCGAAATTTATGGATTCTTTATTTACAGACTACTGTCAAAGCTATGTCTTCAGTTTCTAAAATTACAACAAGGCTTTCATATTGAATAGATTCTCTAAATATATTATTTTGTAATCCCAAAGTGGACATCATAAAACATTTATAGAACATCTGCATAGCATCAATTAACCAAGTCTTTCCAGATGTCACTTGTAGGAAAAAGAGGTCCAGGTCAATGAAACAGAGCTGCACTTATCGACATGGATAAATCTCACAAATAGGATGGTGACAGGAGAAAAGAAATTGCACAGGAATAGTCCAAAAACACACAAAATGTACTATTATCAGGAATGTGCACAGATGTACAGAAAGAGGGTGAGGGAGGAACGGGACTGGGAGTTTACGTCATAGTTCAGTTTGCATTTGCAAACACCAGAGGAAGTCTCAACAACAAGGTCCTACTGTAGAGCCAAGAGAACGATAGTCAATATCCTGTGATAAAACATAGTGGAAAAGAATGTAAAGGAATATATACATACATACACACACGTATGTATAAACTGAATCACTTTGCTGTACAATTAAGACAACATTGTGAATTACACAGTAAAATAAGCATACAGGGGTTTGCGTGTATTTATGTGTGTGTTTATATGTATATATAGACGTAATGTGCACCAGATTTGAGGCAGCTACTACCTCCTGAGATGAACAGGTTCTCTGTTGGGACGGGTACTACTGGGAAGAGGTAAAGAGGAAGCTTTCATTTCTAAGCTGAGAGGCAAATACAGAGATCAGAGTCTTTGTATTGGTTTTGGGGGTTTTCTGTTTCTTTTTACAGCCACACCTGCAGCATATGGAAGTTCCCAGGCCAGGGGTCGAATCGGAGCTGCAACTGCCAGCCGACATCACAGCCACAGCAACTCCAGATCCTTAACCCACTGGGCGAGGCCAGGGATCGAACTCGCATCCTCAGAGACAACGTCAGGTCCTTAAACCACTGAGCCAGAACAGGAACTTCTGTATCATTTTATAGTTCTAAAACAACTCAAATTTTGTAAAGGCAAAAGCCTAATCCTTAAATATGAGGACAAAATTAAAATGTATCCTACCAAAGGGTGGGAAGAAGGATGGAGAGGAAAGGAAACACGAGGGGAGGGGGTACGGACTGAGATTAGGAGACAAGGAGAGAGACTGAGGGAAATGATAATTTTTTTAAAGTAAGACTTATTCGGAGTTCCCTTGTGGCACAAGGGGTTAGGGATCTAGCATCACTGCAGCAACTTGGGTCACTGCCATGGCACAAGTTCGACCCCTGGCCAGGACCTTCCATAGGCTGCAGGGGCAGCCAAGAAACTTAAAAAATGAAAATATACCTATTTATTTATCAGTCACTCCAGACCAGGGATTGAACCCAGGCTGCAGCAGTGAAAGCACCAAGTCCTAACCACTAGACCACCAGGGAATCACCAGAAATGAAACTTCTTTGAGTGGACCTCTGTATCTGCTAATATGATCCTCAATCAACACAATCTGATTATTTATATAACTTATTTATACAAGTTAACCATCAGTTTTATTTACAATACCCCCCCCAACACACACAACCTTAGGTTTTAAATCATGGTCCTTGGGCTGAGCTAACAAGAATAGCTCCTACCTAGATCATGCAATGTACACGGTTTCCAGATAACCAGGATTTATCATAATAACTTCCCATGACACAAGACCGCAGTTACACCCCTTTACAGAAACAGCTTATTATTGTGGTCAAGGGTTTTGGAGTCAGACAAATACGAGTTCACACATTCCAGCTCCACCACCGACAAACTGTGATTGGGACAAGCTGTTAACCTCTCAAAAATCAGTTTCCTAATCTGTAACATGGGATAAACACAAACCTCAGTGACAAAATCTTCAAACAGAATTTATCACAAAGTAAAACAGTATATGCTTAAATAAGAGTGAGCTATTATTAGAGTCACTGAAATGACACGTTTTAAAACACAAGACATTTTTCAGTTTAATTTTTAACTTCCAGTTTGTCTCTGAAATTTATTTCCATTAAAAGTAATCTAATAGGAGTTCCCGTCGTGGTGTAGTGGTTAATGAATCCGACTAGGAACCATGAGGTTGAGGGTTCGATCCCTGGCCTTGCTCAGTGGTTTAAGGATACGGCGTTGCCGTGGGCTGTGGTGTAGGTCACAGACGCGGCTGGGATCCCGCGTTGCTGTGGCTGCGGCATAGGCCAGTGGCTCAGCTCCGATTAGACCCCTAGCCTGGAAACCCCCACATGCCGCGGGTACCGCCCTGAAATGACAAAAGGCAAAAAGAGTAACCTAATAAAACATCCAAGACACCCTTCATCAGAATTATCATCTACAAATTTCTAAACACTCTCCTACAAATCCTGAAAGAAAATCAACCTGACAAGTTTTTTTAAACAAGACGTTAAAAAAAAAAAAAATCCAAGGCAATGCAAGACAATACTGAATCCTATCAAGCAATGGTTTCCTAGCTATGCTCTAACATCAGCCCTGAAAAAGAAAAAAGTGACCAAAGACAACATGTCATTAACTATGGCCAAATGTAAACACTTAAACTATTCACTGCAGCATGCAATCAGCAATCACTAAAGCATGGCTTAACGGTTACCTAGCAAGCTACAGGTTATCTAGCGGGCTACAGGGTATTTTTATACCCTTTGCAATTCTTGCCTCCAAAAATAACAAAAACAAAGAAAGGAATCATAAGGTGATAAACAGCTCCTTGTAATCTGTCCAGGGGACTCCGAGTATCCTTTTGCAGAAAATAAGATTATGTAACAACTCTGATCATCAACTTTTATTCCGGCTGCCTGGGGCTGCCTTTTCTTTTTTGTGGTGGATTTCCCACAGCAAACACAACGCCCTGCCCACTAGGTCGTGAGGGTTTCCTGCCTGTTCAACATAAAAGTGAACATCCTTTAAAAGCATCCTGTAACGTTTATAGCATCTGCAGGCTCCAGTCCTGGAAGATGCCACCCAGTGGCTTGGGCGGAGTTCTTCCTTACCAATCTCGAGCCTCAGCTGCAGGTGGCTGGGCGAGATCTCCCATCAGCTTCAGCGACACCTTCCACTTCACCGTTACATCTTTGTGAATCAGAAACAAATCCTGGAAAACATCTTCCCAAGTTAGGGACTGCTTGGAGTCCATTCATCCACTTACCTTCCAGATTCCTCGGCATCTTCAACTACAGTCACACTCTGGAAGCCTTATCAGACTTAGGCCACTCTGTCTTTCTTCTTGGTCGCTGGTCACGATCTGAACAAATGCCCTCTGAACAAATGCCCTCTTCAGGGTTATAAGCCCCAAGAGGTTAGACCCTAGTGTCTGGGCCAGAGCGGTCATTTTTCAGGCAAAAAAATAAAAGGGGGGGGCTTGATAGTAAAACATACTTACAATTAAGATAATACAACACACTTGCCAACATTTATGTTGTCTTTTTAGAGCCACACCTGCGGCATATGGAGGTTCCCAGGCTAGGAGTCAAATCAGAGCTGTAGCTGCCCGGCCTACACCACAGCCCCGGCAACTCAGGATCTGAGCCATGTCTGTGACCTATACCACAGCTCACGGCAACACCGGATCCTTAACCCACTGAGCGAGGCCACGGATAGAACCCTACTAGTTGGGTTTGTTACCACTGAGCCGCAATGGGAATGCCACACTCGCCCACATTTGAGTGCCTAATCTAAACGCTTTACACACCTGAACTCATTTAACCCAACAGGCCACCCTATACGACAGACAGTATTATCTCCATTTTATTGATGACAACAGATACAGGAAAGCTAAGCCACGTGACGACCATTCCCCTGGGAGCCAGCCGTGGAGCACGTGGATCCAGACGGACCAGCACCTGAGCCACGCTCCCAATTTTCTGTACCATGCTGTCTCATCAGCCATGGTCAAGATGAACACACAAAAACAAAGGCCCTCCTCCGCCATCTTCTCCCTCTTCCAGAAGTCAACGATGGTCCGTGGTCCTAGAGTCAAAAGGAGGTGGTCAAAGGAACTTCAGCAGATTTGGGGGGGTGGGGGGGGCGCAAGGAAAAGGCAACGTGCCCGGAAGCCTCAGAACAGCAAAGACTTTGATGACCTGTGGAACATTCCACACAAACAGGGCAGCTGACGGAGGGCCCTAAAAAGGAACCACTCTAAATGCAGACAAGGACCACCTGCAGCGAGTAAAACAGTTCAAGCTATTAAAGCCTATCTGGGTCCACATCCCCGCTGAAGTCTTGATAGGGATTCTTTTTACAAGTTCACATTCACACTAAAGACCAGCCCCCTAGTAAAAACCCCAGTGAGAGGGTTTAAGACTTACCCCCAAGTGACACTCTGAATTGCAGGTGCGGGAGGCGGTCCAAGGTAATTTCTTTGGTGCAAAGGATACAGACGAGTATTCTTCTCCATTCAGGCAAAAGTTATGTTGGTCATTTATTAATAAGCATTTCCTTTCTCTAGCTCTCGAAATTCCACTTAACCAAAAGCATCAGCCCCAAGTTGACACCCAGACCTCTCCCTCAAAATCAGGGTGTTAAGAAGTTTCCTTGTGGTGCCACAGGTTAAGGGCTCCAGGGCCTTGCTGCTGGGATGAACCCTGGGGCGTGGGGACATCCCTGAGCAGGAAACTTCAACACGCTAAAAACCGGGGCGTTAAGTAGCAAGAAACCCAACTCAAACTGGCTCATGTCACTTAAGACACATACAGAGACAGGCCTCAGGCGCAGAACAAACTGTGCCTCCCACGGTGGCATCAAAAAGCCCAAATTCAGGGAGTTCCCGTCGTGGCTCAGCAGAAACGAGCCCGACTAGCATCACATGAGCATGCGGGCTCTATCCCCAGCCTCGCTCAGTGGGTTAAGGGTCCAGCGTGGCCCTGGGCTGTGGCACAGGCCGGCAGCTACGGCTCTAATTCAAACCCTAGCCGGGGAACCTTCGTAAACCACGGGTGTGGCCCTAAAAAGCCAAAAGAAGCCCAGATTCAGTTACCTCTCTGCTCCAAGGGTCTTCACCTTGGCTCCTCTTACTGTCCCGAGACGGCGAAAGCAGCTCCAGGCAACACAACCAAACGTTACCGAAGAGTCAAGAACGCTTTTTACGAGTTCCCTCTCACGCAAGAGAAAGCCTTTCCCAACGTCTCCAGCAGGCCTCCTACCACGTCGCACCGGTCAGAACTAAGACACACGCCGATGCAGGCAGTCATCGGCCCCTAAACTTCGCCCGCCGCTCCGCGCTGCTCGAGCCGAGTGACTGACTCCTCTGAGCTCTGACTGCAGGCTTTTAAAGTCCCCGGAGGGGGCGGTGCTAATGGTCGGTCCGGATGAGGATTGAGAACCACTGTGTCGGGCTAATCAGTATGAGCCCCAATCGCCTTTCCGTGAGTCACCTGGGAAAGGCTGCAGACACCTGAACAAAATTTGGATTGTCAGCTATAGAATGTTCGCAGGGCAAACAAGAGTCTACACAACCACTGTACCCCTTTTTTTTTGCTTTTTAGGGCCACACCAGCGGCATATGGAGGTTTCCAGGCTAGAGGCTGAATCAGAGCTGCAGCCGCCAGCCTACGCCACGGCTCACAGCAACGTCAGAGCCGTAACCCAACTGAACGAGGCCAGGGATTGAATCTGTGTCCTCATGGATGCTAGTCAGACTCGTTAACCACTGAGCCACGATGGGAACTCCACCACTTTACCTTTGTGTTTTCAAAATACTTCCCCACATGTGAGTCAATCCTCACAGCTCTCTGCAAAAGACCATTTAACAAATAAGGAAACCAAGGCTCAAGTCTGCAAACGCCTTTTTTTTTTTCCCTAAGCGCTGCACCTGTGGCATATGGAAGTT
This sequence comes from Catagonus wagneri, assembly GCA_004024745.2. Taxonomy (NCBI): domain Eukaryota; kingdom Metazoa; phylum Chordata; class Mammalia; order Artiodactyla; family Tayassuidae; genus Catagonus; species Catagonus wagneri. Next base: position 15,117,834 of record PVHT020000257.1, on the reverse strand, counting down.
TCCAGGCTAGGGGTCCAATCTGAGCTGCAGCTGCCAGCCTACACCACAGCTCACGGCAATGCTGGATCCTTAACCCACTGATGGAGGCCAGGGATCAAACCTGTGTCATGGATACCAGTTAGGTTCCTTTCTGCTGAGCCACAATGGGAACTCCAAAGTAAAAGTCTTTTAAGTCTTCCAAATCTCCCCGTTGCCAAGCCATAGCAACCTGAGAAACTTCCCCCAAAGGAATGACCACATGAAACATTTCTGAAACAATAAATATGAGGACAGCTATAGGGAACTTTTATGTTGTCCTGAGAAAACAAAGCCAAAAATAACGGAAATATCAAGGCCTAGAAGAAGCATCAAAAGCAAGACTTGTAAGACTCAAGTTCTTGTCCAGGACATCGTTTTCTACGTCTGTGATGAGATCAGGCTCACTTCGGGCCCTTCCAGCTTATACACACACACACACACACACACACACACAGTTAGACAATCTAAGTTGACTAAAGAGCATTCTACAAAGCTATGGAAGTACTGAAGGAGTGTAAGGACTATTTGTTTAAAAAATATATTTCTTCCTCTAGTACAGAACATGTTCTCTCAAGAATGCCTAACTGTAAAATTTATGAGAAAAGCATATATGGCTTATTGCAGTTCACATTCTGCAATAAATCATAAGCATCTGAAACTATACAGATATCACAAGAAAGGCTTAAAAAAGTTTAAACTATATTGAAAGATGATACTGATTATTCTAGGAAAGGAAAGGAGTGGAAAAAGAAAAAGGACTAAAAAAAACCCATTTAAACAAAGCCTCCATTGAACTGAGTGACTGATTTCCCAAATCCACAGAAAACATCAGTGATCCCAGCCCGTGCTCTCTGCAGCCCCTCCCCACCCCCCCTGCCATCTGCGAGTTCACCCAACCCGCAGACATATGTCAAACAATCTCTCAACCATCTCCTTCCCCTCATGTCTGGCTTCTTCTCCACAGGATAAGGTCCACGTTCCAACTCCGATTTTATGGCCCCCACAATCTGAAACTGATCTTCCCGTTGAATCCCAGTCCTCTCCCCCAAAAGAAATCTCCGTTCCAGCCAAACTGGTCTCCTTATCCTCCTCAGACCCTGGGTCTGGTTCCTTCTCAGCTGTTTCCAATCCGACGAGGGTCTTCAAGGTTCTATTCCTTCCTTAAAACGCCAATGAATTCCCAAACTTCCACTTTAACCTACCATACATTCCTGTTTCTGTCAACGTTAGAATTCTTGTCATTCTTCACCCATTTCATTTGTGCGTCCATGTAGCCTTTCTTTCTTTAAGAACTGACCACAAAAAAAAAAGGAGTTCCCGTTGTGGCTCAGTGGTTAACGAATCCGACCAGGAACCATGAGGTTGCGGGTTCGATCCCTGGCCTTGCTCAGTGGGTTAAGGATCCGGCGTTGCCGTGAGCTGTGGTGTAGGTCGCAGACGCGGCTCGGATCCCGCGTTGCTGTGGCTGTGGCGCAGGCCGGCGGCTACAGCTCCTGTTAGACCCCTAGCCTGGGAACCTCCACATGCCGCGGGTGCGGCCCTAGATAAAGCAAAAAAGACAAAAAAAAAAAAAAGGAACTGACCACAATGCCTACAGGAGTTCGAACATGTGCCCAGATCGAGCCGACTTCAACTACCTCAAGGTCAACGGCCATAAACTCAAGGTCAACGGCCTCTACCTCAACCCCAATATATTTAACAAACTACAGATGCTAAATATTTGCTGATCGCCGCATAACTGAGCTCAGCAGTAAGGCTTCAGGACCTATCGAGGTTGCCTCCAACTGCTTCAAATATCTGTGGATTACTCAAAACATCAAGACGTCAAGCTTACATAAATCCAGCAAGTATTTTGCACATACGTCTTAACAGGGCAATTAAAAGCAGAAATCACTTAAACACACAACTCTGAAAGTGCACAAAAATGCCATTTTTGCAAAACAAAGCACAAAACATCTGAAGATAGAATCAGTCTGACCTGGTTGACTGTTACTCTTTCTGGAGCTCCACCCTCAGTCTCTGGGCCTCCTTCCTTGACCTCTTTTGACTCAGATGTTAAAGAGAAGATCCACCGACTAGGCCAATAATTGACCTAGACTGCAATTTCCAATGACCTCATCAAGCCATTTCCAAATACTGCAGAATCTTACTAATGCCTCTAAGAAGTAGGACAAGAGAAACTCAACACAAAAGAATTAAGTGACCTGCTCAATTGCCCTGCAGTCAGGCCCTGCGAATGAAGGCAAATTACACTCAGGTGTCCTAACTTAAGGCCAGTGCTCTCAGACTTTGACAGGAGCAAGCTGGGCAAAGGCCAGGTTCTCCTAACTTGCCAGAAGCACGTGGGCTAAGGCTGTGTTTTGCTCCTCCTCTGGAAAACAGCTTAATTCCCCAGAAGGAGAAAAAAAGATAACTTTCTGGTTGGTCTCTAAAGCATGAGCAGAAACTATGTTTCTTATGGTAAAGGGCAAGAATTCAAAAGGAGTAAGAAGCCATTTTGCAAATTCAAGACAGTCTAGTTCTGGAGAGGAAGGCTGACTGCCCCGCCCCCGCCCCCATCCCCACTCCCACCCCCCGCCCCGACCATGGACCAGCTTTGGCTGGAACACTGGGCCTGTGTCCTGTTGGCTCAAGAGAGAATATGCAGTCACATAAATAGCTTTCTACCAGCAGCCAAACTTGCTTTGCCATCTGTCTCTCCACACCAAAGCCTCCCTCCGGGCGTCCCTCATTCCCAAAGGAGTCGCTACACCCAGTAGGAGAGAAGGTGCATTCCCCCAGCCAGGACCACTGGTTAAGACCAAGTCACAGAAGAAAAGAGTCAAGTTCACTACACACACACACCCTTCCCGCCTCCTCCTTTCTCTGCTCACTCCTACATATTTACAGCCCCTCCCTACCTCCATCCCAACACACATATCCAATGCCAAGGCACCAGAGAGCCACCAACCAAATATGCCCACTTGTCACATGTCCCAAACAAAGTGATGCCCAGTCCTCATTTTGCAACACGGAAGAGGTCACAGAATCCAAAGGAGGCTTAGACCTCACCCAGAGAAGCTGAATGACTGCTTCCAAAATTACAGAGATGGCTCGCTTGAATTCTTCCCATGAAAACGTCTTTCAACTCATTCATTAAATAAATATTTACTGTTCCAGGCACTGAGCTGGTAGTTGCAGGCAGTTCGGTTCAGCATGTCTTCATCTCCCTTAATGCAAAATGGGGGGGGGGGGCTAGACATGGGTGATTTTTCCCAGTGGGTTGTATGGGTCGGTCTTTTTCTTTCTTTTCTTTTCTTTTGGCCGCGCAGTGACATATGAAGTTCTCGGGCCAGGGATCAGATCCCAGCCCTAGTTGCAATCTAATTGCAAACCCAGATCCTTTAACCCACTGTGCTGGGCCAGGGATCCGAACCTGTGTCCTGGTGCTGCAGAGACGCCACAGACCCGTTGAGCCACAGCAGGAACTACGAGTAGGTCTTTTTAGGAGGGAGAATGGGGGACTCACGGGCACCCTCAGAACCGGCTATGGGTTACAGGTGCGGTCAAGCTGCCCGGCGCCTCACTCTAGCTAATGTCTCCCCATTTGCAGCCGCATCACCAACACTTTCAGCACGAATTTCAGGCCACCTCTCTCCTAGAAAGGCTCTTTTCGGATATGTAGATACACCTTAGCTCTCCTGTGGCCACTTCTGAGTTGTTCAAAAGATAGAGAAGAAGAGGAGAGGAAAGGAGCAAGCTGGCTGGGATAGAATTCCCTATTTGCAGGGAGTGCTGGCTCGGGCCAGGGGGCAGGCTGTCCGCTCAGCCTCACAGCCCCAATCTTTGAAACCTCCTCAGCGCAGGAGGAGGGAAGGAATGCGCGGAAGGCAGCACAACGCCAGGTGGACTTACTGGTTTAGCTCAGTAAGGGACCCGGGCTGAGCCTGTTGGAGGAGATCCGCAAATGGCACGGAAAGGGTATGGTTTAAGGGACTTGGGAACAACTTAACACCCAACAGGTTTTCAAAGAATCCCCAGGCAAGTTCTTGGGAGAGATCACGAGCCAACAAACTCACGTTTCTGTTTCGGACCCGACAGTGAGCAGCTCTAGGGGGGGTAACAGAACTTGCCCGCGGGCAGGTCCGGCGGGAAAGGCAGGCGCCTGAGCCCCGGGGCTGGCGGGCGGCGCGCTCGGACGCACCGCTCCAGGCTCCAAGCTCCAGGCGCCGGAACGCCAGGGCTGGCGGGCGGCGCGCTCGGACGCACAGCTCCAGGCACCAGCCGCCGCGCAGAGGAGCAGGGCGGGAAAGGGGACTCGCCCTCGGCTACCCGGAGAGCCCGGAAGGAACGATCCAGGGAACTCCGGGTCCCCAGTGACTCTCCCGATCCTCCGGCAGCAGGCCCCCGGCACGGGACGGTCGGTCTCCCTCCCGGAGAGGATCCTCCTAGCCTCTCCGCGCCGCAGCCCGCCCGCGCCCGGGTCCCCTCTTACTTTTGGTTGCCGCAATGAGGTTCTTCCCGTCCTTGATGAGCTCTTTGATGAACTTGTTGGTCCTCTCCAGCTCCGCTTCGTGAGCGCGGATCCTCTCCCGGAACCACGGGCTGTCGAGGTAGCAGTCGCTGAACTCCAAAGGCTGCAGCCCCATGACGGCGGCGGTTCGCGCGCACAGCCAGCCTCGGGATCGCTCGCTCGCCGAGTGCACAGCCCGAGCCGGGTTCCGGGGCCAGCGCCAGGTGCGGGGCCCCGCGCACAGGAAGCGCAAGAGAAGCTAGCAGTCCCGGGTGCGCGGCGAGAGCAGCGCCGGCATGTCCCGCGGTGGTGAGCCCGGCCACACTGAGCTGCACCGCCGAGACCAGCGAGAACCGGGCGCCCGGATCCCGGCAGCCTCTGCCAAAGCTCCGGCGCCGCGGCCCCGCCCCGCTTGGCCCGGCGCTGCACGCCCTCCGGGAGGCGCGAGCCCGCCCCGCCCCGGGCGCCTCCCGGGCCGTCCCTCCCCGCCCTGGCCGCGCGCCCCCTTTTCCCTCCGCCTCCTTCCTCCTCTCCCTTCCTTCCCTTCCTTTCCCCAGACGCCTCTTCCTACTCTTCCCCACGCGCAGCGGCCCCTCCTCTTCCTTCCGAGGCGTCCTCGGTTTAGAATTTCGCCCCGCGGCTGTCCTCCAGACCCGGACGCCACCCCTTTTCTTCGGCCCCCGCCCCCCCCCGCTTTGGGACGACTCACTCTCTGCTCCCCGATGCAGGGAGCTCGACCCGGGCCTGGAAGGGATGTCTTCAGAGCATCTGTAGTCCCGCTGCCGGGCGACTTAACTCAGAGGTCTGGCTTGCTAGAGGGCCCGACTGACTCCCGCATCCCATCCATCCTGGAGCGGACCCTGAGCTGTGAACGATTCTCTTTTTCCCATTCTCCGTCCCCATGTAAAGTAAAATGCCTGCTAAATCTCCGCTTTAGATTGAAAGCTTTCTAAGGGCAGGGAGCTGCTCTTAACACTCGTGTACGTCACCACATTGACTACTTGGGGGAAAGGAGAGGGTGTCTGAACCGTGGAAGAGTTGTTTCTGTTATATTCATTGAATTAAATTTGCTTGAAGAGGTAGAGTCGATCTTTATTATCCTAAGAACAATTACCGGAACACAGATGCCAGGTTCAGGGTGGTTTTCACGAGCTCGGGCATGACGATCAGATGAAACTCTGTCAGTGTCCCTAGAAAAGGATACTATTCCGTGTGTACTAAAACAACTCAAATGCGTCCCCCAAATGTTAAGACATTTTCAATTATTGAAATCCTTACCTGAAAGAAACCAATTCTTCATTAGATTGACTTTTAATAAAAAGCAGTTAACAGTTTATTAAGCAATTATTATGTGCCAGGCACACACCAGTAACTCTACCTACATTTTTCTACAGGCTCACAACATATGTTTACATACATAGTCCCCTAATGATGTTAACAGCACCAAGAGACTTCAAAGGGACTCTTTAAAAGATTCAGACTCCGAACTGGGTAATTGAGCCTCTGGACAGCATGTGCTAGGAGTGTAACCCTCAGGAAAAAGTTAAATAAGTCTCCTACTGGATAAGCTCTTTTGCTACAAAACAGTCCTGTGAGTGGCTAACCCACAGATAAACAGATAAACATTATCACTTTAATGTCCATCCTCCAGAGAGTTCAAAATGTTGTACAAATAACTTTTACGGTTGAAAAGCTTGGTTCTGACTAAAATCAGCAGGGGACTGGAGTCTACAGAGGAGACAATAAAAGAGGCAAATAGGAGGGGGAATGTAACAGTGCAGGCCTTGCAAAACAGACCCTGACAGGCACAGAATCCTCTGGGGAAAATCCTAATGGTTCCTCGTAAAGTGGGGCTGCTGACACTTCCCAGAAGTGTTTAACATGGACTTAATACGAACCAGCGACTCCACCCCCTAGGCACAGACCCAAGAGGAATGCTACATATGTCCATGGTAGCATTGCTCATAATAGCCAAAAAGTGGATTCAATCCACATGTCCACCAGCTGGTGAGTGGATAAACAAATATGTGTGCATCCATACAATGGACTAATTAATCTACAACCAAAAGGAATGAAGTACTGACACACGCGACAACATGGTGAAAGAAGACAGCCACACAGCACCACATACAAAGTGATTCTGTGGGAAGTCTCTGGATATAAATCAGCAGTGTGGTCAAGGAGCCCCCGTAGGAGATGTCATTTAATCAATGACCAGAAGCTTCAGTAAGAGTTGACCATTAAATGTGAGGTGGGAGCAGAGAATCCAGGCAGGGAAGCAGCCTGTGCAAGCCCCCGGCATGGACAAGAGTCTGGTGCATTCCAGAGACTGTAAAAGAGAAGGCCAGGTGGCTCAGGACGCTGCTGGGTGGTGGAGGGTCAGCAGGGGTCAGATCAGGCGGAGCCTCATAGGCCACGTACAGTGATGAAAGAAATTTCCACATATTGAAGTATGGGGAAGTCATTCTGGCTTATACATGATTTAACTCAGGTTTTGTGCTAAAATGGCCTGTTTGTGGCCTAGCAAACATACATTGTTCATCTGCTTTAATTATTAAAGAAAACAGCACATTGACCAGTAGTAAAGAACGTCCACATTAAAAAATAAAGATTAAATGCCTCCCTTGCTCGGACACAAATGCTGGTAACCCCCGGCCATGAGAAGACTCCCTTCCCAGGGGCCAAGGCCATACTGACTCACTGGTTCATGCTGACCTGGTGTGTTTCGTTTTTGGTTGTTTTTGTTTTAAATCTTGAAGGAATGTATCCCTGACTTATTAGACATTCTTTGTTCTGAGAAGATAGAAAACTGGGCTGAAAACCGTGTTTCTCTGGAGCAGTTGCGCAGAGCTATCTGAGAGGCTGTCTTCCAGGCTATAGTCCTCACTTTGGCTCGATTAAAACTCTTTTCTATTCCTATTATAGATTGTTTATTGATTACCTTGGTTAACAATAGGATTTGGGATTGATTTCTTCATGCTATGGGGAGTCTTTGAGGAGTTTTCAGCCTGATGGTAACAGGATTAGTTTTCTGTTTTCTCTCCAGGTGCTTCCAGGGGGAAGGCTTCTGGAAGCTGTCTGGACAAGAAATGGTACAACTTCACCCTCCAAGTGACAGAGGAGACAGAGAGTAAAGGCCAGGTCAAAATGTGTTTTAGAGGGAAATTGTGGAACTTGACAATGGCCTGGACATGGAAATGAGGAAGATGTCAAAGATGGTCCGAGGCTCTTGGCATGATAGGTTAGATGGATGGCTGTGAACTCTAGGAACGTTTACTCAAGGAACACAGGGAAGAAGTCTGTGTGGTGGTGACTGGGGTAGGCAAGGTCAGTGTCACTTTCAACTCATTTGGCTTAAGGTGCCTGGCAGACATTCGGGTACATACCTATGTATGGTCAGGTGGTCAGGGGGCTATTTTCATGCTTCGCTCAGTGCTTGGATGGTTAAGGATTTGAATCCACGCAGGCTGGTCTGTTTCCTGTCTAGGCAAAATAGAGACCAACTCAGATGAAAACTTCCCTTTAGGTGGGTTCCACTACACACGATATTCTTTCCCCGACGAGTCACAAAGTTGCTACCTATAAAGTCAAATCTGGGTTAGGCTGAATCTTTGGATATGTTTCAGGCTGTGAGTCATAAGAATTGAGGCCAGCAGTTCCTGTAGTGATGCAGCGGAAACGAATCCGACGAGGAACCATGAGGTTGTGGGTTTGATCCCCTGGCCTCTCTCAGTGGGTTAAGGATCCAGCGTTGCCATGAGCTGTGGTGTAGGTCACAGATGCGGCTCGGATCCCGCATTGCTGTGGCTGTGGCATAGACTGGCAGCAACAGCTCCGAATAGAACCCTAGCCTGGGACCCTCCATATGCCGCAGGTGCAGCCCTAAAAAGGCATAAGACAAAAAAAAAAAAAAAGGAATTGAGTTCAGACACATTGTAACAAAAAAATCCAAAATAACAGTGATTTGAAGCATAAGGAGTTTCTCTCTCCCTCTCCCTCTCTCCTTCCCTCTCTTTCTCTCTCTCTCCCTCATGAAAGGAGTCCAGAAGCACATAAACTAACACAATTCCACAGTCCCTGTTCTCAGTGTCGCCTCACGGGACACAATGCCTTCCAGAGCTCCTTCTGTGAAGGAGGAAGCGGAGAGGTAAAGGGCCCCCTCTCGCTGACTCGGCCTCTTTTCTCAGCCTTCCTGAAGGCCTTAGACAACATTTTGCTTCTTATCTCATTCACCAGAACGCGGTCACATCACCCTTCTGTACAAGGAACCATGGAAAATGTGGTCTTTTATACAGGTACACTGCCAGCGTAAATGCAACCCAAATTTTCTGACAGAGAGACAGTTTTGAGCAGGAACTTAGCAGTCTCCGCTTCAGGCTGACACCCTTATCAGTGAGGAACACACAGTAGAGCTCTGGCACAACAGAGAAGATATGATGAGGAACAAATAGAAGATTCACCTTTGAGTATCTTCCAAACTGTAGTAGACTACTTTCTTTCCCAAGTACGAAGGTGGAAATGCCAAAACAGCTGAAACAAGAAACTGATGGACCACATCACAGAAAACCCACCTAGAGAAGTAGGGGTGATTTGGGGAGTTTTACTGCCAGTCCGTCTTCATTTCTACAAGATCCTCCTTCTTGGTATTAATTTCAGCCTCCAGACAGCTTTCTTCATGAGAACCAAATGGCTTCAACATCTCCAGATTTACCTACAAACAGCATCCCTTCCAGTGCTAGAAAGATGCTCCTCTGTCACAGCTACTTCAGCCTGGCCATCAAACCCGTTTAGGAGACTGCCGTGTCTCACTCACTTAACCTGGAGGCCTGACCTTCAGCTGATCACTGAGGCAAAAGTGGGAGTAATTCCAGGTAGCTTAGGCCATCTGGGGGCCACCATTTGCGTTGGGGCTGGTTAATCCACCAAGATAAGAGAATGGCATATAATGTCTGTGAACTAGAACTCGATAAAATATAATGGGGATGGTCGCCCAGCAATGTGAATGTGGTGATCCCACTGAACTGTATTCTTAAAAATGGCTAAAACTGTAAGTTTTGTTTTGTGTATTTCCCACAATAGAAAAGGAAGCAAGAAGGTACAATGAAGGAAGAGTGAGAGATCCCCTCCCCATATATAACTAATGTCAGCCCTTTGCAGTATATGTCTCCTTAAAGACAAATTATCAAGACTATCAGGAGTTCCCATCATGGCTCAGCGGAAATGAATCCGACTAGTATCCACGAAGATGCAGGTTTGATCCCTGGCCTCACTAGGCGGGTTAACGATCCGGCATTGCCATGAGCTGTGGTGTAGGCTGCAGACAAGGCTTGGATCTGGCATTGCTTTGGCATTGGTGTAGGCCAGAAGCTGTAGCTCTGATTAGACCCCTAGTCTGGGGTCTAATCCATATGCCCGCAGGTGCGGCCCTAAAATAAAAAGCAAAAAAAAGGAACGAATAATAGCTGTCCAAATGTGTTTGATATTTCATGACATCTTTTTTTCTTTCTTCCTTTTTTTTTTTGGCTGAGCCCATGGCATGCAGAAGTTCCCGGGCCGGGGATCAAACCCTTGCATGGCAGTAACCCGAGCCAAAGCAGGGAAACACTGGATTCTTAACCTTTAGGTCATCAGGAACGCCTGCTGACATCTGTATTTTTAAGAGACCTTTTTTCTTCACAGAACCCTGCTAAGAGTTAGTGAACTAGCAACTGGGGTAATGCAATTTGAGAAATTCTGAGAGCACCACCTTGCATAAACTCTACCGAGAGTCAAGCCAGAATCTCTGTGTGACGGTTCATCGATCTTGTGTGTCAGCGTGTCCAGGCTCAGGGATGCCCAGAGAGCTGGGAAACATTATTCCTGGGAGTGTCTATGAGGGTGTTTCCCAAAGAGATTAGCATTTGAATCAGCAGACTAAGTGAAAAAGATCACCAACACAGGAGGGACGTCATCCCATCCACTGAGGGCCTGAAGAAAAGGCAGAGGAACGGTGAATTTCCTCTCTCTCCTCTTGAACTGGGACACCCGTCTTCCTTTGCCCTCAGATACTGGTGCTTCCCACTGGGACCGCTTTTCCTGGTTCTTCAGCTTGAAAATGGTGGATTGAAACTTGGTGGTTCCCATAATTATTGCATGAGCCAATTCCTATAGTGAATCTCAATCTCTCCCTTTTCTCTCCATATATGTCTGTATCCATATCAATATATTGAAATTGATAACATCAATATAGATATGTTAACATCGATATGTTAATGTCAATTTTTATGTTACTTGATAACATAACAATATAGATATCAATAGATAGGTACATAGATAGATAGGTACAGACATATCTTATCTCCCATTTGTTGAGTGTGTTTCTCTAGAGAACCCTGACTAAGACTCGCTGTATCTTTCAGGATTGCAATAGTAAACTCATGTGGTATAGAGAAATCATTACTCGGTGCCTCTAATAGTCATTGGTCTCCCATTATACGCCAGGGAGTGAGCTAGGACTGCAATAGTGAACAAAAACAAGCATAGTTCATGCCTTCATGGAGCAGTAGTTCCCAGTCAGAGAGAAAGAATGTTTCATATAATTACAAACACAAATATAAACATTAGATGAAACCTGTAAGTGCCGGGAAAGAGCCCTACAGGGTTCAACAGAGAGCTCCCTGAGGAGCTGAGGACTGAGCTGACCGCTGGATGAGGAGCTAATGGGTGTACATGAAACAGAAGTGATGTGGAGAGGGAAGAAGCGTATTCCCAGGGAAAGTTTGGTCAAAGAACTAGAACAGGAAACTGAAAACGGCCTTGTGTCTGGAGGACCATGGTCTGAGAGCCAGCCCACAAAGAGGGAGCAGGGCCCATCCCATCTGCTTCTGCCCCAGGCGTGCGTCTTTGCTCACAAACTTTGGGCCTGGGTTTCAGAACTGCTCCAGGTTCCCCTGAGTGCTTCCAGGGAGAGCTCACTTTCCCAGCACTCCTAGACAGTATAACTTGGAAATGTTTGGAACCACAAGGAAGTTCTAGAACTTACCATGTACCAAAGGATACAGTCAGCAGCTATTGCTTGGGCACCCAGAGTGAGCAAGGCGAGTCCTGCACGGAATATTAAGGCCAGTGGTCACTAGTCTGGAGGCACTCCAGCCACGATGAGCAACTGTGAGGGTCATAAAGCAAAACACACCACTGCGAAGTCTAGCCAGCCCGGAGTCTGGCTGAGATGTGGATGTTTGCAGTGAAACTGGGACGGGAAAACTGGGAATGGCTGTGTATGTGTGTGTGTGTGGGTGGGTGGGTTTCCAATCCTCTCACATTTACATTAAAATCCTCCGAAGAAATCTGGGACGCTTATCTTTCCAAATTCAGAGCTAGAAGAAGCTGGCTTAAGATGTGGGTCAAGACACAGCTGGTGCCCTCCCATGTGGTGGCCCTGTCTTGGTGCAGTCACGGCTTCCCCACCCAGCATCTGGAGAGACCCAGAGTGGAGAAGAGGGAGCTGCCGCATCACCTTAGACCCGCCGACGTGTATCAGCAGGCACTCCCCACTGCCCACGGACCCCTCAGGCAAAGGCTGCCCTCTTTCCTATAATGTGTGGATCAACTGACCTAAGCAGTGACCTTGCAGTTTACTTCATCCAGATAGCAATGGATATTAAAAAAAAAAAAAAAAAAGTTAGACGGAAAGAGAAGAGCTCTAAAGATTATCTTTTCCCAGTAGCCCAAATGCCCCTGGCAGGACCCAGAGAGAATTTTCCAGAGGATGGCCTTCAACCAGACAATTACCCAGTCACTAGAAAGCCAGTCTGCCATGATTAGGGGCATATTCTCAGAGTCCATGAGCACTATAGTACAATAAAAAATGGAAAAATACAAATATTCACATTGTTTTGATGCCATAATTCCAGACCTACAATTCGTCCTAAGAAAATAGTGTTTTTTTTTTGTTTGTTTTTGTTTTTAAGATATGTATACTTAGGGCTATTTACTGCAGGAAAAAAAAAAGGAATCAATCTAACAATTGAACATAGTATAACAGTTGTTCCTGGGTGGCCTAGCAGTTAAAGGATCCAGCATTGTCACTGCTGTGGCACAGGTTCAGTCCCTGGCCTAGGAACTTTTGTATGCCCAGGTGCAGCCAAAAAAAAAGGGGGGGGGAGTAAAATAAACCAACTCAAATCAATTCAGCAGGTTCTTGCATTCGTGGGCTTTAATACGTTTTTTGCCATGTTTTTGCTCTCGGTGGCGGACACAGGCATTTTTAGAGGCTCAGCCCTCACTCCCACATCCCAGCAGCAGCCTGCATGCCACCTGGGGACTCATTTTCCCACAAAGCATGGAGTCTGTAGAATGCATGCGCTGGCCTCCAGTGAGAGGCTCCAAAAGATCTGTGGAGGCTCCTGCTGCTAATCCCCCCTCTCAGGCCTGCCGCTGCCCGGGCTGGGCACGCCGCCCCCCCTCAGCCAGCCAGACTTTCTTTCCCAGGACTTAGTGAGGCACCGACAAGAGGAACAGTTCACCTGTCCAGCCAGGAGTGTCGAAAGAGACCTGCTGCCTGGCAGGCTACCCAGCTTCTGGTTCCCAGGCTGGTTCTTCAGCCTTCCTTTAACCCACTTCCTTCAAATGAAATGCCTTTTTGCATAAGTTGCCAGAATCATGAGTCTTTCCATAGCAGTCCAAGAAGAGCAGTAGACACCTAGGTTGGTCCTGGAAGGCGGTGGGCCTCGGGGATTGCAGGGCACTGGAACTGGTGAGCTGGCTGAGCTAGGGCAGAAGATAGCTGCACAGCCTTTTACAGCTGAGACAGGAACCTAGCTGCCCGTGGCATGCACTGGAGAAACAGGTCATGAAGTTATCACCTTGGATCACTTAGCTCCAAGTCACCTGACCCTATGTCCTCTGTGAAGGTTCACTTGATGTGCCAGCTGACTGGGATAAGGGATACCCAGAGAGCTGGGAGAGCATTATTTCTGGGTGTGTCTGTGACGATGTTTCTGGAAGAGAGTAGCATTTGATTCAGGGGACGGCGTGAAGAGACCCTCACCAGGGTGGCTGGCGCCCCCAGTCCAGGCTGCTGAGGGCCCAAGTAGAACAAACAGGCAAGGGGAGGGTGTGTTCCGTCCCTCTCTTCCTGAGCTTGGGTGTCCATCTTTTCTTGCCCTTAGACACTGGACATGAGACATCTGAGCTCTCGGTTCTTGGGCCTTCAGACTTAGGGACTTGTACCAGCAGCCCTCCCCTCCCGTTCTCAGGCCTCCAGCCATGGGCTGAATTACATCACCAGCTTTGCTGGTTCTCCAGCTTGCAGACGGCAGATTGTGGGGCTTCTCAGCCTCCATAACCTATATATTTATTAGATTCAGATTATATATCTATATATCTATATTTGTTAGATATAGATTAGTTCTATTAATTCTCCTATTAGTTCTGTTTCTCTGGAAAACCCTAACACTGGCTGGAACTGCACACCTATTGTCTTGGCGTCCCCTCCTTTTTACAATTTTACTCTGGATGTTTCTTTTCCTTTTTGGCCACACTATGGCATATGGAGTTCCCAGGCCTGGGATCAGATCTGAACCACAATTGCAACCTACACCGCAGCTGCGCTAGGCTGGGGATTGAAACTGTGTCCCAGTGCTATAGAAACACCAGCAATCCCGTTTCACCACAGCAGAAACTCCTGAGTCTTTCTCTCTCTCTCTTTTTTTTTTTTTTGGTCTTTTTAGGGTCACATCCATGGCATATGGAGGTTCCCAGGCTAGAGGTCCAATCAGAAGTATAGCTGCTGTCCTACACCACAGCCACAGCCATGTGGGATCCAAGTCTCGTCTGTGACCTACTCCACAGCTCACAGCAACAACACCAGATCCTTAACCCACTGAGCAAGACCTGCGACCGAACCTGCATCCTCATGGATCCTAGTCGGGTTCGTTAACAGTGGCGCCACGATGGGAATTCGGTGATTTTGAAAAAGAGTTTTACTATAAATCATTGCACAGAAAAGATTTTTAGAGATAAGGAGACCTCTCACTGCACCTTCACTCTGTTTTTCCAGCTCCTGCCCTGGTCTCATCTAGCAGTTCAGAGACACGTATGCAGTGAACAGGGTTCTCACCTTGACATGTGGATAATCTGAAAGATGACCAAGGATAACCTCTCTCTCTTTTCCCGACCTCTCCAGAAGCGACCTCAAGATGAATGAAGCTGTCAAGCTACCAGTCAACAGGAAGCATAGAAAATTATAGGTTGAGTGTGCAAGAAAACGAGGCTTAGCAGAGCTGCCATGGAGCAGGGAGAGGATCTTGAACTCCGTCACTGTGGTTGTTTGTCCATTATTGCACACATCTACAATGATTTAAATCTTTTACTGTTTGGTTACGCTTTTTTTTTTTTTTTTTTTTTTTACACACACACAAAAAAAAACTTTTTGGCAGGAGTGATCTAAAAGAAAGAGTGCATGGTGCATGTTCAATGAAAAATTAAGTACTGACTTCATATTTCTCAAAAAAAAAGTTGCTGAAGAACTTGTAGAGTGTTTGTCAACATTTCTTGTCCTCCATGGGGCATCCACAGTGACAGGCCTAACCACATGAGCATCAGACGGCCCAGTGCTGCTGGAGAAGCTCCAGCATCTGCTTCCAAAGTCAGAGTCATTAAGAAAACTGGGCCCACAGACAGCAATTTAATGTGTTTAGCCGCAGCTGGACGTTTCCCCATCATTCTGAGACATGTGACTTTTCCCTGCAATCAAATGACTGGCCTTCTAAATCTTTTTTACATCTTTTTGGGGGAGCCATGCCCGCAGTATGTGGAAGTTTCCAGATCAAGGATGAAACCTGTGCCATGGCAGTGACAATACCAGATCCTCAACCCACTGAGCCGCCAGAGAACTTCTCACAGTATCGATTCTTAATGAATGTATGCTGACTTTCTGTTCATAAAATTATTTTCTAAGATTGTTAACTGTGGTCGCATGATCACAATTATAAGTTCTCTAAATATCTCAGTATACAATTTATCTGGGCATAAAAACAAACTCATTAAAATAACTAAACTTTAAAAAGGTCCCCAATTTCCCACCCTTCCTGCATTTAGGTTCTGTCCAACAATAACTCTTTCCCGCTTTCCATCTGAAGGCAATTATTGAGAGAAGAAAGGGGAAAAAGAGACTGGTTAGTTCTGCTTTCTCTGTTATCTTTTTAACATTACATCATCTTTCCCCAGAGTCTGTGTTTTTGTTCTTGCAATGAAAATGACCTTAAAAGGACCCTTTTCGTTTTTCTACTATTATTTCACATGTCCAAGCTCATTCTGGATCTGCTTTTCTAATATTGTCAGTTAAGGGTCATGCTTAAACAGCATGCTGCTTAGGTCAGTGTATACATCTATCCCTTATATCATATTTAGGGCTCAGTAGAGAAATGCCTCCACAGCCACTCCTGGTGTTTAAGTTATTACTCTTTTTTTCTCCCTTATTGAAACTATTTAAGACAATGGTCGTGGAGTTCCCACTGTGGCTCAGCAGGTTCAGAACCTGACATAGTGTCCATGAGGATGCAGGTTCAATCCCTGGCCTCACTGAGTGGGTTAAGGACCCAGCTTTGCTGTGAGCTGTGGTGTAGGTGGCAGACACAGCTCGGATCTGGTGTCGCTGTGGCTGTGGTGTAGGCTGGCAGCCATAGCTCTGATTTGACCCCTAGCCGATGAACTTCCATATGCTGCAGGTGCAGTCCTAAAGAGAAAAAAGAAAATAAAAAAGACAATGATCTTCAACCTGAGTTACAGAAACCTTCAAAAGTATGTGAAAATTTTCCAAGAAGCACTGTTGGCAGGGAAAAATTTATTTCCAGATCCCCACCTTCCATTTGATCAGTTCCTAAAACTGATCTGAGAAGCCCTTTTGTTAGTTCTCCTACCCACCTCCCCTTTGACAATAACCCTTTTCCCAAAGACGAGGAGAAAGAAACCAAGCATCCTGCAAGTTCATTCATCTGCATCTGTGTCCCAAAATGTGAGAATCTCCCAACTATCAAGGGGACAGTTTCAAAGATTTTTCCTGGAAGCCTCTGTAATGATTAACCTACCCTAGTGCTTTTTGTCTCTCTTTGTCTTTTGCACATTTTTGTTAAGGGTAACTATAGCTTTAGAAACTGTCCCCCTGAGCTATTCTGAATGTGTTATAGGGTGAGGCGGTAGGAGTGATGATAATTTCCCTTTATTTCCTTTTATTAACCTGACTCTCTCATCTTCAAATATAATTACAGAATGCATGATTCTTGAGGACGAGACACGAAAGCAAAGAAGGACAACATCCTTAAGAAATACTGAACACTAAAAATGGTTCCTCTTTTCTCCTTTTTGAACACAAGCTGTTTTTTTTTGGGGGGGTTGTTTTTTGTCTCTCCTCAATTTTCTATCCTAGAATGTGTTGTCAGCTGGACAGAAAAGCACCTTTGAACAGATTAGTCATGCTGACTCTTTAAAGTATAACTGGAGTACATAACTACAAAGATTTTTTTTTTTTGAGACATGATGGATAAGACCTGTGCAGAAAAAGTTCACATGATTTCTTTCAAACTAAGTCTGCATTATTAAAAAAAGAAGTTAAAACATACCTCATCAATTTGTAATATGAAATAGCTATTGATGTACTGACTTATTCTTTCTGTCTCAGATTCCTCCTCTGTAAAACGGGGTAATAATTGTACGCTTTCACTGAGTATTTTTAGAGAGTAAATGAGTCACCCTAGAATCTATGCAAAGCACACAGAACGGTGCCTGGTGCAGAGTAAGTGCTTTCATGCTCTTTCATGCTCCCCCTCCCCAGTTTTAAGTTCCTCTTCGGTTTGTACTCATTTCCCTTGGCAATCTCACCCAGTCTCCTAGCTTTTAAGTATCATCTCTACGCAGTGAGGCCCACATTTATATTTCCAATGCTTACTGGCTCCAGAACTCCAGAATCATATATTCAACAGCCCACTGGACCTCTCCACTTGGATACCTACCAGACATCTTGAACTCACCCTCTCCAAACAAAATTCCTGTTCTTCCCTCTCCCAAGCCTGCTCTGCCTACAGCCGTTCCCCTGTGACTTGAGGTCAGTGCCATCCTTCCAGTTGCTAAGGCATCCAGAGCTTGCAGTTAATCTGCACCGCTTGCTTTCTCTCCTACTGCACATCCAGTTTGCTTCCGGCGCAAAGGTAGCCAGAATCTGACCCCCGTTCACTCCCTCCAGTGCTGCCCCCTGCTGGAAGTCACCGGCACCTCTCTTCTTGAATACTGCCGTAGACTCTGCCCCTGGGTCTGCTTCTCCCTTCCTCCCTGATAGCCTATCTTCAAAGAGGCCAGAGTGATCCTTCCAAAATGAAAATCAGATCAAATCACCTCCCTGCTTAAAATCCTTTAATACCTCCTGTCCCACACATAACACAATAACAACTTTTACAAGATATATCTACATATCTTTTACGTCCACATGCACCATTCATGTTAATTTTTTACAGACTGTAAAAATATGCATCGAATTGTTGGCAGTGATAATCTTAGGACTGTAATATTACATGTGATTATTTAACAATATTTGCCTTTTAAGCCCATAATATTACTTTTAGGAATTTATCTATAGGAAATAATTAGGATATGCCCAAAGATTTAAGTTGAAGGTTAATAGTCATAACGGTATTTACAAAAGGTAAAAATTAGAAATGGCCTAAGTGTATAACAATAGGAAAGTACAACTGACCTTGAACAATGAAGGGGTTAGGGTCACTGACCCTTCTCGCCGTAGAAAATCAGAATACAACTCACTGTTGACTCTCCACACTTGTGGCTCCCCCATATCCACGGATTCAACCAACGGTGGATCAGGTAGCGCTGTGGCATTTACTATTTGAAAAAATTCTGCATACAGGTGGGCCCACACAGTTCAAACCTGTGTTATTCAAGGGTCAACTGTAGCTTAATAAGCTACATTATAGCAAATGATGGGTTATCTGACATGACTAACCATGTTTTTAAAAATTAATAACATTGTTAATGAAAAAAAGATTATGAACTAGCAAGTACACTATGAGATTAACTTTGCAAATTAAAAAAGTACAAGAAGAGGGGACAAGACAAGAAGGACATGCACAAAAATACCGATGGCACTTGGCCACAGGAAGCAGATGCAAGTGGCTGTGATCTAAAGGTTCTACAACCTTGGAAGAGCCTCTGCTTCCCATTAGCAAATCTGCTTGGAATTCACAAACTCAGAGCAAATCTGCAAATTCTAATCAGCACTTCTTGCAATGTTTTATAGTGTTACTTAAGCAACCATCTCTTTTATAGGCAGCAAATGCACTCATAGAGTATATCACATGAATAAGATATTAAATCTGAATTTATTGCTACAAAAAATGATTCTTACACTGCATACTTAGCAAATAGAAAAAAATAAATAAATCCCCTAATGCCTTAAGGAATTAGGCCTTTTAAAGTCTTGCCAGATTAGGATGGGTTAAGCTGTTTTTCACAGTGACTGATAAGAGTTTCCCAAGCTTCTTATCAGTTTTTAACCTGTCTGGAAAAAAAGTAGTTACAGGTGCAAGAAATAAGTTGCTTGGCATGCTCCATGACTAATATCCAGTTTCTAATTCACATTTTGGTTTTTAAACGTTGAGCTTGAAAGTTAGTTCTTAGAATTTTGTTTCATGTGTTTCTTTTTACTAAGGGAATGAAGTTATCAAAAGGAAAAAAACAAATTCCGCATGCACACCGCCTTTCTGTTCTATTCAGCCGTCTTCACCTAGAAACAACTTACTACGATGAAGAAGTCTAAGAAGTCATCGCTTTCTTCTTTACATAAGGGAAGCAGAGATACCATTCAGGCTACCAACTCATTTTCACTGAAAAGTAAAACAAATGAAAAGCAGAATACAAAGCTCCCAAGCACTAGAAGAAACCACAAGGCTATCAGAAATGACCTGGAAGCCAAGTTTGCAGATTTTTTTTCATGAATCAAGTAATAAAGTTAACCACAAAAGGTGTCAGGTATGTAATAGAACAGGCTGACTTCAGCACATTCCTTTGCTTTATCACTCGGTTTCGACATAAGGCAAGGAGACTGCCCTTAAAAACCCACATGTTTAATAATGAGAACATGACATTTTACAGGACTTTGTTGCAAAACTTGCAGGGTATGAGAACACCACCGCTTTGTTGTTTTGGAACATAAAACAGAATTTACCAAACAACAGTCCCCACGAAGGGCGGGAAGATCTGATTATGTGCTTAGGAGAGCTTAAGGCTTTCTTTTTTTCAGACTACTTTGGCATTCTTTGCGAACAAACTAGAATTCTCCTGCTTTCTGCAGAGAGAGGTAGAAATTTCTTTTCCTTTTTTTTTTCTTTCTTTTTTAAGGGCGGCATGTGTGGCATATGGAAGTTCCTGGGCCAGGGGTCGAACTGGAGCTGCAGCCAGAGGCCTACACCACAGCCACAGCAACGCAGGATCTGAGGGGCATCTTCAACTTACACCACAGCTCTTGGCAACGCCGGATACCTAACTCACTGAGCAAGGGCAGGGATCGAACCTGAATCCTCATGGTTACTAGTCAGGTTTGTTACCACTGAGCCACACAGGAACTCTGAGAAATTTCTAATAAAAAACATGAGCTTCTTAGCAGTATCGAAACAAGGAAATCAGCTCTAGGCTTACTTGGAGCAAGTGTATGCAATAGACTAGGAAGGCCCCTTTTGGTCATCTCCACAGGTGGGCTGTCCTTACATGGTGTAGGTCTAGCAAGTAAAAAACCCCAGTGTTGGAGTTCCCTTGTGGTACAGTGGGTTAAGGATCCAACACTGTCACTGCAGGGGCTCTGGTCGCTGCTGAGGCTCGGGTTCATTTCCTGGTCTGAGAACTTCCACATGCCATGGATGCAGGAAAAAAAAAAAAATCTGAGTGTTAATGACATCAATAAAAATCCTCGGTGGACTAACAGTTAAGGATTTTATGTTGTCACTGATGTGGCTCAGCCTGGCCCAGGAACTTTCATGTGCCCTGGGTGGGGCCAAAAAAATCAAACAAGCAAAGAGAACCTCTAAAAGAGTATGAACTAAGAGAAAATCTTTTGCTTCTAGATATTTAGCTAAGTCTAAGGTGGAATTTCTCTCTCTGAATTTATGCTATGGTCTTCAATTTAGGAATCATGATGCTTTGGAGGATGTTTCAAGAAAACTGTACTATGGTCTAAGTGCTCGTTTTCTTAGTGACGCTTTAATTTTAAAATTACACTGTGGCAAAATAGAGTAAATATTTCATTGATTAAAAAAAAAAACAGATTCCAGCTCAAGTATCTCCATTAATATGGCAAAACTAACAGATCTGAAGCCTCTCTATAGTTAGGTGCTTTTTCAGTTGTGCTGACAACCACAGAGAAGTAAAAGGAGCACTAGTCTGTCAATATGCAGTCATCAAAGCCACACAAATATTTAACCTCAAACAAGCTGAATTGCTCACATTTGGCACCTAGATACTTCCTGCAAATTTTAAAAGGCTTCACTAAAGAGGGGTAAATATTAACATATTAAAAATGAATTTCTTGGGCTTTTTTATTTTTCTTTTGGCCGCACCTTCGACATGTGAAAGTTCCCAGGCCAGGGATGGAACCCAAGTCACTGCAGTGACAACACCACGCCCTTACCACTGCACCACGAGAGAACTCCTCTTGGGCTCTTTATGTCCTTATTGCTGCACTTAGTTGCTGAGCCCCTTTTCCACTTAAGAGTCTAAAACTTCACCTTCTAAAAAAAAAACAAAGGAGTTCCCCTCATGGCTCAGTGGTTAACGAATCTGACTAGGAACTATGAGGTTGCGGGTTCGATCCCTGGCCTAGCTCAGTGGGTTAAGGATCCGGCGTTGCCATGAGCTGTTGGTGTAGGTTGCAAACGCGGCTTGGATCCTGCGTTGCTGTGGCTGTGGTGTAGGCCAGTGGCTACAGCTCCATTAGACCTCTAGCCTGGGAACCTC
Source organism: Catagonus wagneri (assembly GCA_004024745.2). Classification (NCBI taxonomy): domain Eukaryota; kingdom Metazoa; phylum Chordata; class Mammalia; order Artiodactyla; family Tayassuidae; genus Catagonus; species Catagonus wagneri. Next base: position 15,096,332 of record PVHT020000257.1, on the reverse strand, counting down.
CATATGCCACGTGTGCGGCCCTAGAAAAGGCAAAAAAGACAAAAAAATAAAATAAAATAAAACTTCACCTTCTATGTAAACTTCGCAGTTTACAGATTTAAAAAACAAATTTTTTTTGGCTGCACCTGTAGCATATGGAAGTGCCTGGGCTAGGGATGGAATCCAAGCCACAGCTGCAACCTACGCCACAAGTGTGGGAATGCCTGATCCTTAACTTGCTGCCCCACAGCAGTTTACAGCTTTAAATTCAGTCAATCCGGGGTAGTGCCCCCTCCCTTTTCTGGGGAGTCACATGTGGTACTGACCTCAGAGGCGCCTGGCCCAGGATCTGCAGAACTAGGCAGTTCCCTGGTCTGGTTGTCAGAGCCTTTCCCCCGCTGCCCCATGCCTGCATCCATCTCTGCCAGCTTCGCCCTGACCATGAGGCCCCTCCATTCTGCCACCTCAGGCCCTCCTGTTTGCTTTGGGGGGCTCAGGAAAGTGCCAGATGTTCAGTATTTGAGAAGGTAGGGAGGAAGGTCTCCATTATCCAGTGAGGCCTGCTGCAAGCAAGGTGAGGATCCTCTCTGCCCTCGAGCCTTCCCGTCTTCCCCCAGGGACTTTCTTTCCTCTCACTGCCTGACGAGAATGGACAGAGGGTACGATCCCTTGTTAGGCACCTGCCTGGATCTAAACTCTAGTAGTGTGCCCTCAGATTGCTTTCCTTTTGTTTCCTTCTGGTAGACAACGCCATGCCTCCTAACCCCTTAGTTCATGATGTAAAGGTCCTGAGTCCTCCAAGCACTTACTTGTTTCAAATTCAAAAGACATGTTTCCTCTTTCAAGAAATCTGCCCTATAATAAAAAAGCCTACTTTTTTATTATATGGAGTTCCTGGGCTAGGGATCAGATCCTTAACCCACTGTGCCTGCCTGGGGATTGAACCTGCACCCCAGCATTCCAGAAACAACTGCCGACCCCCTTGCACCACAGCAGGAACCCCTCAGCTTTGATTTTAAAATTCCATTTGGAAGCACAGTTGTCCTCTTTGTTCTTGGCTAAGTTCACCCTCAGCCTGGAGCTATGACTTCTGTTGATTCAGTGGGTAAAGGGGGATGGTAGTGGGGCTGATAGGAGCCCCGTAGCAGGCGTTTGGAACTGGGTAGGACATTTTTAGTGGTCACAATGACCTAGGGATTTACTGGTATTTATTTGGCAAGGGTAAGGATGGTAAATATCCTGCAAGTTGCAGGACAATGCCATACAAAATGCCAATAGCTCCTCACTGAAAAATGCCAGACTATTCTTCTCTGTGGAGGCTTTTTCAGTCTCCAGCCTCAGCTGTGTTAGGATATAGTAGAGCACAGGGCCCTCCTTGCTCACCTCTCCACAGTTCCGTGGGACCAGCTTGACTCTCCATGCAGTCTTTGCATCTCTCCAGCCTGAACTGTTTGGGTAGGAGCATGGTGCTGGGCCAGGAGGCACATTTCGGTGTTCCATCCTTTAACTTCACGTTCCTCTTCCATCCATGGAATTTTCTGCCTCTGAGCTTACCTGGCCAGTCTACGCCAAAAATACACTGACCATTCTTCTCTTGCTTCTCACTCTCATTTCTATCATTGCTACATGCGAGAGAAAATGTGAAAGGGACAATATTTTAGTCCATTCCTATGACTTTGGACCAGTCATATAACCCCACAGGCAGTTTAGTCTCCTCATTTGTAAAAATGAAGGCATTGGCCTAGATGATCTCTAATGGCACTTCAGCTCTGTGTGTCTATGGAAAAAAAAAAAAGCATTTGTTCTGTGGTTTGGCCACACTTTACATATCTTCCTTCATAAAGGTCCTTCATTCTTTTTGCTCACTATGTAGGAGTGAGCGTATTATGATTACAGAGGAAATGGCAATAATGAAACTAGATTTTCATACCATTTGTGGCAAGCGTTGGTTATTTATCAAGCTATATATAGCAATATATACATTTATATATTTTATATTGTACATATTTATATATATTTTATATTATACATATATTTTAAATTAGTCTATTTTCCACAAAGGATTAACCTTTCATGTCCTTGCTTTATTAATACATTTAAGAAACATTTACTAATCATCTACTGTGTGTCAGGCACTGTTCTAGACACAGCAATGTTGAAAATATAACAGTGAACAAAACAAACTCAATGCTTTCATAGACCTCATCATCAGTTCTCAAAGTGCTGTCCCTGAAAAATATCTCAGAGGGTCCAAGAAGTCAAAAATATTTTATGGGAGTTCCCGTCGTGGCGCAGTGGTTAACGAATCCGACTAGGAACCATGAGGTTGCAGGTTCGATCCCTGCCCTTGCTCAGTGGGTTAAGGATCCGGCGTTGCAGTGAGCTGTGGTGTAGGTTACAGACGCGGCTCGGATCCTGCGTTGCTGTGGCTGCGGCGCAGGCCAGTGGCCACAGCTCCGATTAGACCCCTAGCCCGGGAACCTCCACATGCCGCAGATGCGGCCATAAAATGACAAAAGGCAAAAAAAAAAAAATATTTTGTGAATAATACTAAGGCACTGTTTGACTTTTTCAGTGTGTTCACATTGGCACTGATGATACAAAAAAAAAATGCTGGGTTAGATTGCAAGTGCCTTAGCATGACTCAAGGTAGTGGTACCAACTGCACTTGTAGTTACTGTATTCTCCACCACCACATACTTGCAGGGAAAAAAAAATCCAGTTTCATTTAAGTAGTCTTTAATGAAGCAACAAAAATTACTAACTTTTATATTAAATTTCAACCTTTGAGTACACATCGTTTCAATATTATGTGTGACAAAACAGGAAGTATCCATGAGCACTTCTGCTGTGCACATAGGTACAATGGCTGTCTTAAAGAAAAGCAGGTGTGATTATTTGAATTGCAGGCTGAAACAGCCACTTTCTAAAATGAAACCCCATCTTTCCTTGAAAGAACAACCGAAGATAAACTATGGTTATTTAGACTTGAAAGTTTGGCAGACATTTCTTGAAAATGAGCCGAGGAAGCCTGCAATTTCTAGGAAAATAACTGGCAGTATTTGTTGCCAATGATAAAATTCAACCTTTCAAGCAAAAATTGGAATTTTGGAAAATCTGTACATACCACCGTTAGTTTGACAGCTTCCCAAAACATGAAGAATTCTGATGAGATTGGTGGCAATATTAGCAAATGTGATTTTTGGATAGTGTGTAATGAAGTTTGTCAACATATGATCTATATAGCTCAGCCAACTATTTTCCAAATGACTAATGCATGATGTTACAATATCATGCACATATCAAAGGTTCATTAAAGCTGTGAGATAAACATTAAATTTTAACGTAACAGCATGAAACATTCATTGAGAAGGGGAATTGCGCAGCTGAGGTGACTGGAGACTAAGCTTTTCAGATCTGCTTGGTCAACCTGATGCACCACCATGCTGGCTCAAAGTCCTATATGTCTGTGGACACAGCTTCTGGGGTTCTCCATCCAACTTTCACTAAGGCCTCCCAAGCTGTGGAAAACTCCATCACAAAGAATCAATGGCTCTTAACACCCAGCAGAGAATATGCCACCAAGGCAAGAATTGGGATTTGACATAGGAATACTGGCCAAGAACTCAAGGAAGCTGCCTTGGAATCATCAATGGAAGAAATATTTAAAGTTGATCAGATAGGATCAATTATTGCTTGAAGAGCTGCTACTAGTCTTGGAGCATTGCACTACTGTGGCTTAGGAATGTCTAATGGGATTGGAGCTATTGAAAAGGCTGCAATTTGGCCTCAGCATGTGAAGGATAGAGTTCATTCTACCTATGTGTCCTTAGCAGGAATAACTGGTTTAACAGCTTGGTCTGCCCTAGCAATGAGCAGAGCTCTGCTTCTCATGAACTTCATGATAACAAGTTCTTGGGTAATAATTGGTACCTTTGCAGACATGACTGGACCTGGAATGCTGGTACAATTGGCACCATGGAACTGGAGCCCAGGCCCAAAGCATCTCACTTGGTTACTACATGCTCGTGTGTTGGGAGCAGTGGTGACTCCTCTAACAATATTACGGGGGCCTCTTCTCATCACAGCAGCCACTGTGGGAGATCTCTCCACTGTTGCCATGTATGCACCACTGAGAAGTTTTGAACATGGGAGCACCCCGGGGTAGGGGTGGGCTGGGTGGGTCTTTGTGTCCTCACTAGCGTCTATGTTTCTGTACCTGGCAGCTGGTGCCACTCTGTACCAAGTGGCAATTTATGTTGGGTTAGTTCTTTACAGCATGTTCCTTCTGTATAATGCCTGTAACAATCAAGCCTGCAGAAACAGTAACAGTGTTTGGAGTTCAAAAAAATGATACCATTGGAGGTCCCCTGTGGTCCAGCAGGTTAAGAATCCAGTGTTGTCACTGTTGTGGTTTGGGTAGCTGCTTGTGGTACAAGTTCAATCCCTGGCCTGTGAACTTTGGTGTGCTACACGCACAGCAAAAAAAAAGAAAGAAAAAAAGAAAGAAAAAAAATTTTACATAAAGTTGGGAATCTACTTGATACATTAAATATATTTATGCAAGTTACCAGTATTCTAGCAACTGAGAGCATATAAAAAAAAGTGACTCAGTTTCTGACTTCTTCAATACATCAGATATCTTGCTTGCTTAATAGGGGTAGATACTCATTTAATAGTTTCTATAAGCAGCTTTCATTGAAGAAGATAAGAACTCATCAACGTGTTTCAAATGTTTCAGTAATGTGGTACTTCCTGTCTGCTTTTTTAAATTCAGCAGTTCTCTTCCAAACAAGCACATAGATTTTTCAATTCTCATGCTTGGTAATTCTAAAATGTTTAATGAGTGTTGGTACTAAGGTTTGTGACTGTGAGAACCAAAGTGTTTTTTTCCATATTTATATGTATTTGGTTAACTGAAAATCAGCAAACTTGTATTTACCTGCATTTTTTTGGAATGCAGACTCTTTAACAAGTAATGTCATAAGTGACATAGAGGTTTGGTAAAGGGACCTGAAAGTAAAGGGTCACCCGCAGTCTTTCTTCAAATACTTAGAATTTAGCAGCTGTGTTGCTATGGTGAGCCAGTGAGAGAGAGGGGTCTGACTGTTTGGAAACAAACAAGTCATTGCTCTTTTTACATTTGTCTACTGAATTTATCAAAAGCATTAAGCAGAAAACACAAACATAGCCGATTCATTCTCCCACTGTTCCTTCTCGGTGCTCTTTTTACCACACAGATATGATCATGTTTGGTTTCTCATTGTTTGACAGTCCAGAATGTTAATCATATGGATAATTCCTGATGTATATAATATATACATCATCCCTGATACATTATATATATGTGTGTGTGAATTTTGTTTTTGAATCTTCTAAAACAAAATATCCTCAAAACTTTTCTCAGGATAAAATATTCAAAGCATGAAAACTGTTGATTTTTAGGTATATAAATTATATGTTCATAATTGCTGAATTTCTTGCATATTTATTGAAACATTTAATAGAATGTATACTTACCTTTCTCATCTCTTCAGGCTTTGAAGCTTTTATTAGAAAAGACTGTTTGTAGGTTACATCTGAGATTTTTGAGAGCAGGTTTTCTCTTAAGACTTGGTCTTGCGTTCTATCTCAGACTAAGTGGAAGGCAAAAAGAGGCTTTCTTCCCTGTTTTCTTGTGGCTTAGTGGGTGAAGATCTGGATCATATAGTGGTTCTATATTTACTTTCCATCTCTTGGCTATTGTGAATAGTGCTGCAATGAACATAGGGGTGCATGTATCTTTTTCAGTGAATCTTTTTCTGGATATATGCCTAGGAGTCAGACTGCTGGATCATACGGTAGATCTATATTTAGTTTTCTGAGGTACCTCCATACTGTTTTCCATAGTGGTCGTACCAATTTATATTCCCACCACAGTGTGAAAGGATTCGCTTTTCTCCCCACCCTCTACAGCATTTCTTATTTGCAGACTTATGAATGATGGTCAATTCTGACTGGTGTGAGGTGGTACATCAATGCAGTTTTGATTTTGATTTGCATTTCTCTAACAATTAGTGATGTTGAGCATTTTTCCATGTGCCTGTCAGCCATCCATATGTCTTCTTTGGAGAAATGTTTATTTAGATCTTCTGACCATTTTTCAATTTTTTCAAATTTTTTTTTACTGTTGAGTTGTATGAGTTGTATATTTTAGAGATTAAGCCTTTTTCAGTTGCATCGTTTGAGACTATTTTCTCCCATTCTGTAAGTTCTGTCTTTTTTTTTTTTATTGTTTCCTTTACTTTGCAAAGCTTGTCAGTTTGATTAGGTCCCATTGCTTTTATTTCTCTTGCCTTGGGAGACTGACCTGAGAAAACATTTGTAAGGCTGATGTCAGAGAATGTTTTGCCTATGTTCTCTTCTAGGTTGTCAAATTTGTTGGCATACAATTGTTCATAATATTTTCTTTTGGTTTTTTTGTATTTCTGCAGTACCCATTGTGATTTCTCCTTTTTCATTTCTTATTTCATTTATTCGGGTTTTTTTCTCTCCTCTTCTTGGTGAGTCTGGCCACAGGTTTGTCAATTTTGTTTACCTTTTCAAAGAACCAGCTCTTGGTTTTATTGATTTTTTTCCTATTGTTTTTTTGAATCTCTATTTTATTGATTTCCTCTCTGATCTTTATGATTTCCTTCCTTCTTCTGACTTTAGGTTTTGTTTGTTCTCCTTTTTTCTAATTCATTTAGGTGGTGGGTTAAGTTGTCGATTTGAGATTTTTCTTTTTTTTGAGGAAGGCCTGTATTGCTATGAATTTCCCTCTAAATACTGCTTTTGCAGCAGCCCCTAGATTTTGAGTGGTTGTGTCTTCATTATCACTTGTCTCGAGGTATTTTTTAATTTCCTTCTTGATTTCCTCACTGATCCCCCTTTTTTTTTTTTGGTCATTTTAGGGCTGCACCCACAGCATGTGGAGGTTCCCAGCCTAGGGGTCTAATTGGAACTACAGTTGCCGGCCTATGTCACAGCCACAGCAACACAGGATCCGAGCTGCCTCTGCAACCCACAGCACAGCTCACAGCAATGCCAGATTCTTAACTCACTGAGCGAGGCCAGGGATCGAACCTGCAACCTCATGGTTCCTAGTCGGATTCGTTTCTGCTGAGCCACGACAGGAACTCCAACCCACTGGTTTTTTAACAGTATGTTGTAGTCTCTAAGTAGTTAGTTTTTTCTCATTTCTTTTCCTGTGGTTGATTTCTACTTTTATGCCATTGCAGTCAGAGAAGATACTTGAAATAATTTCTATACTCTTAATTTTGTTGAGGTTACCTTTGTGCCCCAGTATGTGATTGATACTTGAGAATGTTCCATGTGCACTTGAGAAGAATGTGCATTCTGATTTTTTTTGGATGTAACGTCCTGAAAATGTTAATTAAGTCTAGCTTTTCTATTGTGTCATTTAGGATCTCTGTGGCCTTACTGATTTTCTGTCTAGAGGATCTGTCCATTGATGTGAGTAGGGTGTTATTGTCTCCCACCATTATTGTATGCCCATCAATTTCTCCTTTTATGTCTGTTAGTATTTGTTGTAGGTACCTGGGTGCTCCTATATTAGGGGCATATATATTGATGATTGTAATATCACCTTCTTGAATGGATCCTTTTACCGTTAAATAGTGTCCTTCTTTGTCTTTCTTTATGGCCTTCATTTTAAAGTCTATTTTGTCTGATATGAGTATTGCAGGTCCTGCTTTCCTGTCTTGTCCATTGGCATGAAATATCTTTTCCCATACCGTCACTTTCAATCTATATGTGTCCTTTGCCTTAAGTTGAGTCTCTTGTAGACAGAAGATTGTAGGTTTTTGCTTTTTTGTAGGTTTTTGCTTTTTTATCTCATCTGCCACTCTGTGTCTTCTGGAGCATTCATTCCATTGATACTTAAGGTGATTATTGATAGATATGTATTCATTGCCATTTTAAACCTTCTCTTCCAGTTGATTCTATGTTTCTCCTTTCTTCCTTTTTTTGGTTGGATGGTTTCCATTTATTTTATGCTTGAGTACTTTTCCTTTCTGTTTTTGTGAATGTAATGTTTGGTTTTGATTTGTGGTTGCCCTGTTTTTTAAGTATGTTAACCCCATCCTGTATCTGTTTGCTTTAGCCTGATAGTCATATAAGTTCAAACATATTATTAAAAAAAAAAAGACTATACTTTCTTACTTTCCTTCCCCACATTTTACGATTTTGAAGTCCTTTTTTAACATCTTCAAGTTCTTTTGATGTTCCTTGAGTTTATCATTGCTTTGACATTTTTTTTTTCTCTTTTAGATATGTATGCCGGCTTATTTAAATGATTGGCCTGGCACACCTTCCTCACTGAGCTTAATCCTCACTAGCTTCCACCTTCCTCACTAGCTTTCATTTTACAGTGAGAGACATGTGGCCCTTCCTTTCACTTGAATACTTAGATGCCACCATAGGGTTATTAATTGGCTAATTTCTTTCTTTCTTTCTTTCTTTCGGGGCCGCACCTGTGGCATGTGGAAGTTTCCTGGCTAGGGGTCAATTTGGAGCTATAGCTGCCAGTCTACGCCACAGCCACAGCAATGCCAGATCCTTAACCCACTGAGAAAGGCCAGGGATCAAACCCACATCCTTATGGATACTAGTCGGGTTTGTTTCCACTGCACCACAGTGGGAACTCCCTAGCTGGCTAATTTCAATACCCTTGTGTCTCAGGGAATAGGGAGGCCCGAGAAAAAGGAGAGAAGAGCTGGCTGATGGAGCAGTCAGAACACACACAACATTTATCTATTATGCTGTCCATTTATATGGATGTGGTTCGTGGTACCCTCAAACAATTACAATACATAATAACATCAAAGATCACTGGTCACAGATCAGCATAAGAAATATAATAATAATGAAAGTTTGAAATATTGTCAGAATTACTAAAATGTGACAGAGACATGAAGTGAGTAAGTGCTGTTGGAAAAATGGTGCTGATATACTTGCTTTATGTGGGGTTGTCACAAAACTTCAATTCGTAAAGCATGCAATATCTACAAAGTGCAATGAAGTTAAACATAATAAAAGGAGGTATTCCTGTACTTGGAACCAAAAAAATCTTAAGTCTTTTCAGAGGACCCTTGTGTGTTTGCTGTGGCCTGCTTTTAACACTCACCAGACACCTTACAACCCTGCCTTAGCTTTGCTTTCCTGCTTTCTTAGACCCTTAAGGTCAGTAGGAGGTGAGAGTTTCAGGTTTATTTTTTATTGTTTTGTTTTTCCTGAGTATACACACAGCCCTAAGCATGCATTTGGCCTTCTACATTCTCAGGACTTCACAGAGCTTTGTAAGCCCTTACTGGGCACTCATTCTCCTGCCCTTCCTCACAAGCTTTTTGTTTAGTCTAGTGTTTGCCCCAGATGTTGTTGATCACCTCGGCCAGTAGCACCACCTCTCCCCACTTCTTCTCCTTCTGCCTCCTGGTTAATGGCACCACATGTACCTAGTTGCTCATGCTAACATTTTGGCATCACCTTCACTTTCTCCCCTTTCCTCATGTCCTTGCTAGTCCTGTATCACATAATTGTTTTGAGTCCTATAGATTCTATTCTCCATACATGTTCCAAGTCTTCGTTTTTCTCTGGTCCTCCTACCATAGCCTTCAGCTCAATTCATCAGGCATTTGATGACTTCTTTAATTCTAGTTGTTATTCTCAATGATGCAGATAAAAAAATGAATGAGGCATACTTCCTGAGGCCCAGGAACTCACTTTCTAGGCAAAAAGATAAACAGGTCGTTTCATTTATAATGTAGGGTAAATGCTAATGGATAGAGGACTATGAAAAATCACAAGAGAATGCTTTGCCTAAGCTAGCAATTCAGAGAAGTGGAGAATTTTGAACAGATTAAGGATGATCTAGAGTAAGCAGAGCAAACCAAGATGGAACATATTATATATAGGGAGAGAGGGCTGCCTTAGCAAAGGTGTGAATGGAGGAAATGAGATAGGAAATGTTAAAGACTGAGGCTAGTGGGGTTAAGTGGGAGCCAAATGATGTAGTCTGGGCTTACTAAAGGAGATTAGATCTAACCTTATAGGACAGCAGTTTCACACTGGACTCAACAAAGTTCCTCAGCACTCACTGAGAAGGGGAGGGCATGGAAGGCCAGCTGTGCTTCATGGCTTTGTTCTGACACCTACTTCAATGGGACCAGCTCAGTCAACCTTTATCCCATTATTTGGGTAACAGTTCCCTGACCTGAAGGTGTTAGGTGTTTACCAAACTCTAACACATAAAGGGGTTGGCAAGGGTATCTTTGGTTTGGAAAGCATGAGTAGTGAACAGTCTAAACCAACTGCTTTGAAGACAGATCACAAGATGAGACATTCAGTTATTATTTCCACATTGTTTTTTACCATTTGGTTCACATCCAATCAGTACTGTGCATAAAAAACTAGGTCACAGGAAATCTTCTGTGATCTCTTGCTGTCCATCGATTTCAAAAAACCTTCCCAGGGCTTGTGACTACAATTTAAGATCTATCCTTTAAGGTCTGTTTACCAAGAAAAACACTGTATTTGCTCTCTTGTCTTAACTCTACTATGGGAAAAAACCAAGTTGAGCACTTATTGCTCAGCTCTCAAGGAATGTATCTGTTTATTTGACAGGCAGTAGGCAGAGGAGGAAAGACTTCTTGCCTTCTCCCCCCGACCCCAGTTAAAGGGCTCAGGTCCAAGCACTGAGTAAGACTTATGTAACTGACTGTTCTTGGGTGGAAGCCTGGCTCCTGTGAGAACCACTAGCGTTCCGCTCAGGTACCAAAAGTGCATTAACTTATTTAATCACTGCAACAGAACTAAGAGATGGGTATTGTGTGATCTTCATTTTATACATAAATAAATTCAGGTACAGAAGCTAAGTAACCTAACTCGTGCAAGATACCTAGGTAGCAAGTGGCAGGGCTAGGATTCAAATTCAGGCAGTCTGGCTTCAGTATTTGATTTCACTATCACTGAGTTATAGTGTCTCCTTAAAAGTGTGTCTTAAAGGGAGTTCCCACTGTGGTGCAGTGGGTTAAGAATCTGACTGCAGTGGTTTGGGTCACTGTGGAGTTGCAGGTTCAATTCCTGGCCTGGAACAGTGAGTTAAAGATTCAGTGTTGCCACACCTGTGGCATAAGTCACAGCTGTGGCTCAGATTTGATCCCTGGCCTGGAAACTTCCAAATGCTGTGAGCACAGCCTTAAAAAAAAAAAAAAAAAGTGGGTCTTACAGAGAGTTCTTCAATGCAAGGGGTGTAAAAAGCCAACCCCAGCAGCCTGGCCTGGGACCAGGGCTTTGTCTCTTTAAAGTCAAATGGTCTCATCTCTACCTTTTGAAAAGAAAGCCTGTACTTTTATGGTCCAGTTCTCCCAAGGTTGCCACAAATGAATTTGAGGCTTGGAGTTCCCTTGTAGCACAGCAGGTTAAGAATCCAGCATTGTCACTGCTGTGGTCTGGATTTTATCTCTGGCCTGGGAACTTCACATATTTTAGGCATGGCCAAAAAAAAAGAAAAAAGAAAAATTAAAAAAGAAAGAAAAAAGTTGAGACTGTGTCCTTTATCAATTCATTTAATTCTAAAAGTCAATTGGGTCAACTTTTCTATTTGCCCAGGAAAGATACTAAGTAGAAATTCTTTTTTCTTTTTTTTTGTCGTTTTGCCTTTTTATGTAGAGCCTCACCCGCGGCATATGGAGGTTCCCAGGCTAGGGGTCTAACAGGAGCTGTAGCCGCCGGCCTTCGCCACAGCCACAGCAATGCAGGATCCGAGCCGCATCTGCCACCTACACCACAGCTCACGGCAACGCTGGATCCTTAACCCACTGAGCAAGGCCAGGGATCGAACCCGCAACATCATGGTTCTTAGTCGGACTCGTTAACCACTGAGCCACGAAGGGAACTCCATAAGTAGAAATTCTTGAGGCTTTTAGCCACTAAGGAAACCCAAATCTTTAGTTCCTTTTTTTTTTGGTCTTTTTAAGGCCATACCCACTGCATATGGAAGTTCCCAGGCTAGGGGTCTAGTCAGAGCTATAGCTGCCGGCCTACACCACAGCCACAGCAACGCTAGGTCCGAGCCTCATCTGTGACCTACACCACAGCACACAGCAATGCCAGATCCTTAACCTTGCTGAGCAAGGCCAGGGATCAAACCCTCATTTTCATGGATGCTAGTTAACCACTGAGCCACAGTGGGAACTCCCGGAATCTTTAATTCTTTTACTCAAACAGTACATTTTTTTTCTTTTTCTTTTTTTTTGGCTACACCTGTGGCATACGGAAGTCCCTGGACCAGGGATCAAACCCTCAGCATGGCAGTAACCCGGGCCACTATAGTGACAACACCAGATACTTAACCTGCTGTGCCACAAGGGAACTCCTCAAGTAGTACATTTTATTTTATTTATTTATTTATTTGTCTTTTTGCCTTATCTAAGGCTGCATCTGCAGCATATGGAGGTTCCCAGGCTAGGGGTCTAACAGGAGTTGTAGCTGCCGGCTTATGCCACAGCCACAGCAACGCGGGATCCGAGTCGCTTCTGCAACCTACACCACAGTTCCCGGCAGCGCCGGATCCTTAACCCACTGAGCAAGGCCAGGGGTCGAACCCGCAACCTCATCGTTCCTAGTCGGATTTGTTAACCACTGCGCCACGACAGGAACTCCAGAAATCTGCTTTTTATATCGTTCTAGCTTCAGCGTGGAACGTGAAAGGTGAAGTTGAGGGGTGCATGACTGAAGGCTGGATGATGAAAAGGCCATTATAACAGACAAGGTGAAAGACTAAAAAATGAACATAAGGATTGAGAGGAGAGGGCAGGGTAGCTTTTTGAAAATTTAGGAGGTAAAGAGGTAATTAAGCTTGGTAATTATGCTGGTTATTCTCCACCTGCCCCACAGAACCATTTTCTCTCTTTCTTTGCGCAGCTCTGTGCCCTGGAGGGTCGCTGACCCTCCAGACTGTATCATCCTAGATCCCTACTGGCTGACTTTGGACTGGGTTCTGCTAGTCGGAGGCATTACTAGGAGACTGGCAGGCAGGGAGAGAAAAGGTTCAGGGAGTTCTCTCCTCTGCCTGTGGCCACACCGCCACCTGGGTGGCCCCTCTTCCACAGCCACAATGCTTTCTGGGTTTTGGTAAAACAGTCCTCTCTTTCTGCTTCCTCAGGACAAGGGATGGGAATAGCTTCCAGCTGTTGCTGGTCTCTGGGTATATCACAAACTTTCTCCATTTCCTAATTTCCTTGACCTTTGCAAACAGTCCTTTGATTAAACTCTCTCTCCCCCTTTTTTTTTTTTTTTTTTTGGCAGCACCCTCAGCATGTGGAAGTTCCCTGGCCAGGGACTGAACCTGGGCCACAGCAGCAACCCAATGCAGAGCCTTAACCTGCTGTGCCACAAAAGAACTCCTGGTTAAAGTTTCTTCAATTAATAAGGCCTTTGAGTCTTTTTCCTGCAGAGACTTGGACAGGTCGTGACTGCTGGGGACTGGGGAAAGGAGTACAAAGAGTTGAGGTGACTCCTGGGTTTAGAGTCTTTCCTCCCAAATGGATTTTTATCATTTTCTCAAATGCTTTGTTATGACAGCTCTGTTTAGATTACTTGGAATCCATTCCCGGCACCAACACTTTTGTCAGCATTTCCAGCAGGAGATTCGGGCAGGTTCCTCAGAACCAAGCATGGTGCCTGGTATAGGGCAGCACTCAATAGACGGATTTTCTCTCATTGTCTCTGAACTCTATTGTATTATTACAGGTCCTTGTACACTAGGATTTTGAACTCAGCAGTCTGGCCACTATAAGTTTTATATCTAACTCAGTATTTTTTTTTAATTTTTTTTTTGGCTTTGCCATGGCATGTGGAAGTTCCCAGGCTAAGAACTGAAACCATACCACAGCGGTGACCTCAGCTGCTGCAGTGACAATGCCGGATCCAACCTGCTGTGCCACAGGGGAGTTCCTAACTTTGAATTATAGATTTTGAAATGTATATGGAACAATCACAAAGTGCTATGTAAAACAACAACAAAGTCCTAATTATAATTGTTTTTACTTTTTTTTTTTTATGGCTCCACCTGTATCAAAGTGCCCGGGTCAGGGACTGAATCCAAGTCACAGCTGTGACCCAAGCCACAACTGTGGTAATACCAGATCCTTTAACCCACTTTGCTGGGCCAGGGATAGAACCCACACCTCCATGGTGACCTGAGTCAGTGTGGTGGGATTCTTAACCCACTGTGCCACAGCAGAAACTCCGATAGTGAATTTTTTTTTAAACTGGTGAAACAGAATATTTAGCGGTGAGAACGCATTAATGCAAACTTTAATACCCATGCAGTTGGTGTTTTTGTTGATCCAATTATAAAATTTTCTTTCCAACAAGTAATTCAACATGATAGACATTCTATTCTGCATCCTATAACAACCACTTTAACTCAAAAGAATTTGGTTGAGAGACTCTTCATAATTCTTGTTAAGCCATAAATAAATTATATTTCTACTCCCTACATTGCCTTTATGCCCACACTACATACCTTAAATACTTCAAATATACTAACAACCCCTATAGAAGGCTTCCCTATACCCCACATCCCTACATGCACATTAGACTCACCAGGGAGCTTTTTAAAAATACTCGTGCAGACTGGGCCACCTTGCTGTACAGTAGAAAACTGACAGAACACTGTAAACCAGCTATGATGGAAAAAGCAAAAATCATTAAAAAGATAAAAATAAAAATACTCGTGCCCAACAAATAAAAACAAAAACCAAACCAAAACAAAATACTCCTGCTAGATTCCACCCCAGGCCAATTAAGTCAGCATTTTTGAGCATGAGGCCCAGGTGTGGATATTATTCAAAAGCTCCTTAAATGATCCTAAAATGCACAAAGGGCTGAAAACAAGGTTCCAAGCCATAAAATAAAGCAAACAAGATCACACAAAAAGAAATGAATCTCCAGAGAAGATATAAACTCAAGGTGCCATGTGTCTAATATGTCATTTATCCCCTGTTAATGAACTTCCTGTGAGCTTCCCCCTCCTCCCCATTAACCTTCAACTTTTGCACATTAGTTTTGCTTCCTTGTTTGTTATGTGTGGTTTGTTGACAAGCTGCCCAGAACATGGTGAAAGATAACCACAGTTAAACCTGCCTCCGAGTCAGCAGTGGTTTTCTTCATCACTGAGGTTTTTCTTAGAACCCTAAAACAGAGTGAAAAAAGAGCATATTAATGAAGGAATCAAACAGACTTTTCTTTTTTTGTCTTTCTTTTTGCATTTTCTAGGGCCGCACAAGCGGCATATGGAGGTTCCCAGGCTAGGGGTCTAACAGGAGCTGTAGCCGCCGGCCTACACCACAGCCACAGCAACGTGGGATCCGAGCCGCGTCTGCAACCTATACCACAGCTCACGGCAACGCTGGATCCTTAACCCACTGAGCAAGGCCAGGGATCGAACCCACAACCTCATGGTTCCTAGTTGGATTCATTAACCACTGAGCCTTGATGGGAACTCCTCAAATAGACTTTTAAGGGTAGTTAAAGATCAGTTTTAGTTGGGGGGGGGAGGCTTTTGTGAGCAAAAGAGCGATGCTGTAAATATTTTTAAAGAGAACTCTAAGGATAAAGAAGTAAAATCTTCACTCTGTATTTATTTTGCATCATACTTTAGGCTTCCTCATGACGGAATACAGGGCTCTTTCAAAACGACTGAAAAGTAATCACAACAAATACAGTTAACCTTCAATAAATATACATAATCTTGAGTAATTATAAGTTTCAAGAATGAGGTAATAAAGGAAGAGAAAATAGTAATTAAAAAATGTTTTGGGAGTTCCCTGGTGGTGCAGTGGGTTAAGGATCCAGTGTTGTCACTGCTGTGGCTCTGGTCACAGCAGTGGTATGGGATCTATCCCCGGCCTGGGAATTTCCCCATAGCATGGGTGTGGCCAAAAACACTTTGTATCTCAGTTTTTCGTGACAAGCAAATGTTCCATATTTGTGTCAGTTCCATTTTCCCCCCCAAATGACCCACCCTATGTAAAGAGTGCCTAAAACTATAAGGAAATGCAAAAAACCTGTGATTTCTCTCTCTAGATGATCACACTGCAACGTGGTAGTGGTGAGATCTAATAGTTCACAAAGTTATCTGCAGTATTTCACAAGGGGCAGGAAGCATCCCTTGCACTTTTTTTAGCAGCAGTCACTGGCCACGGGTTGATACTGTAGGAGATAATGAAACAACCCAACCTAGCTTCTTTTATTTCTTCTCTGCCCTTTTCCCCCACTTCCTGCCAAGTTGTTCCTCCATCTCAGTCTAAGTTGCCTTGGTAATACTGTGTCCACTTCAATCTTCATGCAGTCTACAAGTTTTAGGTAGTTAGGTTAGCTCAATAAACCAAACAGACCCTAAAACAAAACAAGGCAAAACAAAAGAAACCTTGCCCCACGGAATGGGAAAGCATACCCTAGAATACAAGATGATCTATAAAGTGAAGTAATTCAGCAGAAGCAAGGACTGGAGTTCCCGTTGTGGCTGAGCAGTAATGAATCCGACCAGTATCCATGAGGATGCGGGTTTGATTCCTGGCCTCGCTCAGTGGGTTAAGGATCCAGCATTGTTGTGACCTGAGGTGTAGGTCACAGATGCGGCCTGAATTCTGCACTGCTTGGCTGTGGTGTAGGCTGGCAGCTACAGCTCTGATTTGACCCCTAACCTGGGAACTTCCATATGCCAGACATGTGGCTATAAAAAGCAAAAAATAAAAATAAAAAAAGCAGGGACTCACAGAAGGGGCTAGAACGACAAAATCTAAGGGTTCCCCTCAACCAAAATCTCTGGAGAGAAAGCCTGGGAGGTTTCCCTCCACTTTCTGAAGGGATATCCCAGCCAATTTCATTTGATTCTTAAAGGACATGAGTTGCATAGACTTCTGATCGA
>PVHT020000257.1:15053256-15068575 GCA_004024745.2 Catagonus wagneri | reverse complement strand
TTTTTTTTTTTTTTAAAGGTCAGATTCTTGATTAAAAAATATTTAAAGATCTTGAGAAAAATTTGTGGCAAGGGATTTAATCAATAAACTTCACCTTTAGCAAGTTACTTTACCTTTGATAATTTCGGTGTTCCAGTTGTAAAAATGGATAATCTCTCCTTATGTGGTCAATGACTATTTAAAAACTGTACTTAAAAATAATGCATGAGTAGATTAAACCTGATGGACTTCTCATATTCACTGTTAATATCCCTGGCTAAAATGAATGCTCTGGAAGTGTCCGCTGTCAGTGTGTTTTGGCCTGGGCCCTTCAAATGCTTTGAATATTATCTCATAAGTCTTAGCTTTTATGTATGTTATTTCACTTTGATCGCTATCACAAGGGAATGGAATTTTAGAGCTAGAAGGGATTTAAAAATCATCTGGTCCAACAAATCATCATTTTAAATATATTTGCTTTACTACTTCTCTTGAGTAGTCTGTCTTTTCATCTTAAATTCTGTTTACATTGAAACAGAGCTTTTTGGGAGTTCCCTCATGGCTCAGTGGGTTAAGCATTTGGCGTTGTCCCTGCTGTGGCTCTGAGAGCCCTGGCACAGGTTCCATCTCTGGCCTGGGAACTTCTGCACACCATGGGCATGGCTGAAAAGTCTTCTTCCATATCTGTATAATAATGTTCATATTTATATAGTAGTTATGCTTTTCAATAGCCTCTACCTTTGTTGTCATGAAAGAAGTCCTGTTAGATTGCTGAAGCAGGTATCCCTGTTCTATGGAAGTAAGCAGTGTCCTCAGTTGTCATAGTCTGTTCAGGCTGCCATTAACAAATCCCTCAGACTAGCTGCCTTAAACTACCGATGTTTATCTCCATACGGCTCTGAAGGCTGCAAGCCCATGATCATGGATGCTGACCTGGTGTCTGGTGGGCGCTCTCTTCCTAGCTTGCACATGGCCTTCCTGCAGGGCCTTTCTTCTGTGTATGTGAAGATCAGGACCTCATTTCTAGGACCTCATTTAACCTTAATTACCTAGTAAAGACCCCTTCTCCACATACAGTCACCCTGGGGCTTAGGGCTTCAACATGAATTTGGGTGGTACACAATTCAGTCCATAGCATGAATCAAAGTTACCTTGACTTAATTTACGTTTTTATCACAGAGTGTTATAGAAGGATCTACTGGCCTTAGTTAGGGGATATTGGATTACAGTAATAATAAATAATAACTTCTTTTCTTTCTTTCTTTCCTTTTTTTTTTGTCTTTTTAGGACCACACCTGAGGCATATGGAGGTTCCCAGACTAGGGGTCGAATCGGAGCTACAGCTACTGGCCTGCACCACAGCCACAGCAATGCCAGATCCGAGCTGCGTCTGCAACCTACACCACAGCTCACTGCAACGCCAGATCCTTAACCCACTGCAAGGCCAGGGATCGAACTTGCATCCTTATGGTTACTAGTCAGGTTCATTTCTGCTGAGCCATGTCGGGAACTCTGATAATAACTTATTTTGACCTCGAGCAGATCTAGAGACTTGAAAATGTTGGACTAGATGATTTGAGGTACCTTCCACATTCCAAATATATGTAATCATAAATTTTGAAAATATATATATAATATTGGATTTAGGCACTGTAGGGGATAGCAAAATTTGTTCCTGTTCTCAAGGCACCTATAGTCTAGACAGGAAGATAGGGGGAATATTCATGAAAATTTCTTTATCTTCTAACTACAGTAATGCATGATACCAGCAATAAGTAATAAAGAAGTTCGGAGAAGGGAGAAATTTTTTGGTGTGTCTTTGAGCGAAATGTTCTAGAAATAAAGAATGGACAGAGGATCAGAGCTCTGTGGATTAGGCTTTTGTGAAAACTGGGTGTGGGCAAAGCAGGAGAAGTAGCAGGAGAGGGATAAACAGTGTGTCAGAGGTCAACACGGGTAATGGAGGTCGAGGAAGGATTTTGAGGGGCAGACATTCTCATCGGTACTAAATGTTATTTGTAGATCAAGGAAAATTAGGAACTGAGAAGATGTATTCTTTTGGTAAGTAGGGGAGTCAGTGATGGGTAGAGACCATTTTTATAGGATATTGGGGTTAGAGGTCCAGTGACTCAAGGCCAAGGAGGGGGCTGGGTAAAGCTTAATGGGTGTGACCCAGTCTTTTTTTTTTTTTTAATTGCTTTTTAGGGCAGCACCACAGCATATGGAAGCTCCCAGGTTAGGGATTGCTGCCGGCCTACACCACAGCCACAGCAATGCTAGATCTGAGCCGCGTCTGCAACCTACACCACAGCTCACGGCAACGCCGGATCCTTAACCCACTGAGCAATGCCAGGGATTGAACCCGCATCCTCATGGATCCTGGTACCATTCTTAACTGCTGAGTCACAATGGGAACTCCTGGGTGTGACCCAGTCTTAAGGATTTAGACAAAAAAAAAGGCTAACCTGAGGAGGCAGTGGGTCAAGTGAAGGTTGTGTACCCCTCCTCCCGTCTCCACCAGGAAGTTGCCAGCAGAGGAGCCCAAGGAACTTGAGTTCCTCAAGATTCAAGGGTAGTTATTAAAAAGGAAATGTACTAGAAAATTTTATGTATGGACTGTTTCTATAACATACTCTTCCTTTCTTCTCTTAGCTTTGACATCTTTCATATAAATAGCATGATATTTTACTTACACATATCTTTAAAAAATCATTCTATAGAGTATCCCTAGTTGTAACAGAAACTGTCGATGCAGGTTTATTTGGAGAAGGAATTGTGGAGAGTTTAATTCATGCATGGGAGCATTTACTCTTACAGCCAAAGGTAAGCGGCATGAAAACACTTACATTTGATTAAGGTTTTATTATTTCAGTGGACAGTTTATTGAGTCCCCAGCAGAGCTGCAAAACAGTCTGAGGTATTTCCCACTACTGAGGTGTAATTATAGAGAAATCTGTGCAAAAAAATCCCAATAATGCAACGTAGACTTGAGTGCCCAAATGGGGTAGCCAGGCAAAAAATAGTCCAGGAAGGAGTTCTTAGGAATTGAGGTTACATTATGAAGGAATTGACTCTGGTGTTCTTGAATAGGGTGGAGAAGGGGAAGTACTTTTCAGTCTCACAGCCCTCAGTGCTTGAATTTTTGGCAAATTATCAAAAGGGAATGTGATAACTGACGTGGTATGGTTTTAAGGTACCAATTAGACCCAAACTACTTATTGGACAGGACTAATTTTTTTTTTTAAGTTATGTTTATTGTTTATTTATTTTTAACTTTTAAGGGCTGCACTTGGGGCATATGGAAGTTTCCAAACTAGGGGTCAAATCAGAGCTGCAGCTGCTGGCCTACGCCATAGCCACAGCAACGCTGGATCCGAGCCGCATCTGTGACCTGTACCACAGCTCACGCAACTCTGGATCTTTAAGCCGCTGAGCGAGGCCAGGGATTGAACCTGCATCCTCAGATACTAGTCAGATTCATTACCGCTGAGCCTCAATGGGAACTTGAGAACTAATTCTTTAATTGCCAAGTTGTGTTTTGCATCGAAATCCTCTACTGTGGACTGTAAATTGTAGATTTGGTTTATATATATGTGTTATGAATGAAAGGGCTTTAACATATAAAAAGAATTCACTACTTAGAGAAAATGATTTGGGTTTAAAATGGCTAATGAAAGGTAGAAAGCAGAGGAGTTTGTTTCTCAAGTAGGTACTGGTGATTTTGGCCTCTCAAAGTCATACCTACCCAAAATGTGAATAAAATCTATTCAAGCATCAGTTTAAAAAAAAAAAAAAAAGAGTCATACCCAGGAGTCTTTGTTGTATGCAGACTTAGAGACTTCTAGCTCCCCACCCTCCTCCCTCCCTATCTATACTTAAAAAAAAAGGTGCATATGTGATACACATACATATGTATACATGTATATAGCAACAAAAATTAAAGTTTTTTAAAGGGAAAAAACCCTTAACCTGCTTATCCTTAACTATTGTATTTTAAAGTTTTATCTCATAAATTTTCATAGCCTGTCATCATACATATTTTGACATAAATGTAACAATACAATTTTTATTGTTATATTTTTAGACCAAAGGTGAAAATGGTAATTGTGAAAAATATGGGAAAGTTATACCGGCAAGTGCTGTTATATTTGGGATGGCAGTAGAATGTGCAGAGATTAGAAGGCATCATAGGTAAGTGATTATTTAAATAGTTAAATATTCTTTAAAAACGGTAACATAGAAAAGTCTCTAGATACAGACCTCTGAATTTATAGGGATGTAGTATATGATACAGGTGTGGTATTTCAGATGCATGGAGATGAATGCTTCATGCGGGGGAAAATGTTAGATCCTTACTTTTTTTTTTTTTTTTGTCTTTTTGCCTTTTTATGTAGAGCCGCACCTGCGGCATATGGAGGTTCCCAGGCTAGGGGTCTAACAGGAGCTGTAGCCGCCGGCCTTCACCACAGCCACAGCAACGTGGGATTCGAGCCGCGTCTGCAACCTACACCACAACTCACGGCAACGCCAGATCTTTAACCCACTGAGCAAGGCCAGGGATCGAACCCGCAACCTCATGGTTCTTAGTCGGATTCGTTAACCACTGAGCCACGAAGGGAACTCCTAGAGCCTTACTTTTAATTCCAGATGAATTAAATATCTAGGTGTAAAAAAAATCCATGAAGTGATGATGAAGGCTTTCCAAAGCAAAATAGAGGGTAGAGTCTAGAAGCCATAAAAGTCTGACAAATTTGACTATGTTAAAAAAAAAATTGAAAAAAAAATCTGGTGAAAGTATAATTAAAGTTAAAAGGCAGCTGACAGACTGAGATCAAAATTTCCAGCTTTTCAACAAAGCCAAATATATTTTGTAGTTGTCTACTAATCAAAGTAATGGAAATTGAATCAATGGGATAACATTTTTAACTGTTTATATTAGCAAACATTAAAATCTATTCTTCTGAACCAGTTGTGGAGTAGAAATATTACAGATTTCTCCTACTCAGTGGCTTGCCTTTTTACTCTCTTCCTGAGTATCTTTTGATGAGCAGAAGATGTACGTATCATGTCTTTTCCTTTATAGTTAGTGACTGGGTATGTAATTAAGAAACCTTTGTGAAGTTTTATTTCATTTTTATGGTTATTTTTGCCGGATTCCTTATTAGATGGTGTTACTTGATTCTAAACAGAACAAAACAAACAAAACCAAAAAAACAAAAAACAAACCCATCTCTCTCCCATCCCTCTCTTATTCCCCCTCTTACCAGGGTGGGTATTAAGGATGTTGCTGGGATCTGTTTGCCAACCAATGTGAAATTTCAGAGTCCAGCTTATTCTTCTGTTGATGCCGAAGAAACAGTTGAACCTTATACAACCGAAAAGATGAGTCGAGTTCCTGGGGGATATTTAGCTTTGACAGAGTGCTTTGAAATTATGACAGTAGATTTCAACAATCTTCAGGTAAAAAAAAAAAAAATTCAGTTACTGCTCTTGAGCATTAGATTTCATATATTGTTTAAAGTAATTCATACATAAAACAATCTTACTTTATGAGTTTGCCGGGGGTTCCAATCACTATGTGTAAAGAAAATGATTAATTGGTAACCAACTTCCCTTCTGAAATTACTTACTTTAAATACAGGGGAAAAAACATCCCTATGGTATTTTGGGAATGTACAGCGTACCTGCTGAGTTCACATGTGTCCTTAGGTTGCTCTTAGAACAGTGTTGCAATACATTTATAATTATCCTTGTAGTATGTAGATGAAGGAACTGTTGCTTATATTAAATCCCCCTAATTACGAATGCAGGGGCAGGAGGCTGGCTTTTCTCTGTGTCATTCTGACATTTAAAATTAACAGAATTCCTTGAAAGAGGAATAATAATAATCCGAAGCTCTAGTTGTATGTGCATTAAGGTGATCAGCCACTTTGGTTTGCCCAGGACTGAGAGGTTCCTGAGACAAGAGGCTTTCAGTTTTAAAACGGATCCAGTCTTGGAGTTTCTGTCGTGGCTCAGCAGAAATGAATCTGACTAGGAACCATGAGGTTGCGGGTTCGATCCCTGGCCTCGCTAAGCGGGTTAAGGATCCAGCATTGCCATGAGCTGTGGTGTAGGTCGCAGATGAGGCTTAGATCCTGAGTTGCTGTGGCTGTGGTGTAGGCCGACATCTGCAGCTCCAATTCGACCCCTAGCCTGGGAACCTCCATATGCTGCAGGTGTGGCCCCAAAAAGACAAAAAAAAAAAAAAAAAAAAAAGCTGAGACAGTCTTGGGCAAATCAGGACGAGTTGTTATTATCTGTGTGTGCGTTGGTGGGAGGTGGGAGGGTGTACTGCGCTAAGAAAGGCCAAAGAAATTGAGAAAGGTTCCTTAGAGTACTTCTCTGAAGATGGTTAAATGTTCAAGTACATTAGGTTTTTTTAAGATGAACCTTGCATGGGGATAGACAGCCTAGTGAGGGTCATTTTAGATCTTCATAATTTAATGAGAGCTTCCCCCTATTCGTTGTTACTAGGGTTTTCTTGAGGTGGCCTGAAACGAAATGAACACTCTGGTGTTGTTTCCTGAGGCTAAGCTTCACGAGCGGTTCTTTTCTGATATAACAACATTCTCGTGGGGAACAGCACGATCATAGCTGCTGGATACCCCAAAGCTATCCTTTCATTATTTTGAGCTTTTCTTACTTGCCATACACACAAATATCTAATTAAGGCTTTAATTTTGAAAGTAATTTCTGCCTGTTTACTGTTTTCAAGTGTATGTAGAAAGGAAGAAGAAAAAGTATATTTCTTCCTTTTTAAAATCTAGGCTCTTCTTCCGCCAGGTTACCAGTTTGAAATATATCTTCTCAGACTTGCTTTTCTGTTCTTTTACACACACACACACACTTGCTGCTTTCATTCAACGGCGTCTCATGGACTTCTTTTATGTCAGTAATATGTAAACCACCTCATGGCTTTTAATAGGTGCCCGGTATTCAGCACCATATGGCAGAACTTCCCATCCAGTGTGCCTTAAATGTTTATAAGTTTGCCAAGAAATGGAACCCCTAAGGGCGCCGGGCAGGACTGCAAAGTGATATGATATTGAGGCATGTATATAAAGAATGTATAAAATCCTCTTATCTCTTTTACATTTTTTTAAGGAATTAAAGAGTCTTGCAACTAAAAAACCTGATAAAATTGGTATTCCTGTTATTAAAGAGGGCATACTAGATGCTATCGTGGTTTGGTTTGAACTCCAGCTTGATGATGAATACAGTTTGTCCACAAGTCCTAGTGAAGAAACATGTTGGGAACAGGCTATCTACCCCGTACATGACCTTGCAGGTAAATCTTATTTTTTTGTTCTGTTTTGAATTAATTATTTATTTTTTTCTGGCCACACTCACGGCATATGGAAGTTCCCGGGCCAGGGATCGAATCTGAGCCTCTGCTGCAGCCTACTGGATGGTTAACCACCTGCACCAGGCCAGGGATTGAACCCTTGCCACTGCAGAGAGAAGGCCGGATCCTTAACCCACTGGGATGGGTTCCAGTGGGAACTCCTTGCTTTGTTATTTAATTATTTTTATTGTTTTTATTTTTATTTTTTGTCTTTTTAGGGCCTCACCCATGGCATATGGAAGTTCCCAGGCTAGGGGATGAACTGGAGATGCAGCTGCCACCCTACGCCACAGCCACAGCAACGCCATATCCTTAACCCACCGAGCAGGGCCAGGGATGGAACCTGCGTCCTCAAGGATACTAGTCGTATTTGTAACCACTGAGCCACAACAGGAACTCCTTGTTTTGTTTTTTAAAACCTGTTTGTTTTAATGCTTTAAGCGTTTGAGTCAGTGTCAAAAAATGCACTTTGAATATGAAATTTCCAGTCAAGGGAAGTTGGTTAAATCTTTCAGAATTTTTTTTTCTTTTTAAAAAAGTAGTTTAGGAGTTCCCGTCGTGACGCAGTGGAAACGAATCCAACTAGGAACCATGAGGTTGCGGGTTCGATCCCTGGCATCACTCATTGGGTTAACAATCTGGTGTTGCCATGAGCTGTGGTGTAGGTCGCAGACGCGGCTTGGATCTAGAGTTGCTGTGACTCTGGCGTAGGCCTCCAATTAGACCTCAGCCTGAGAACCTCCATATGCCGCTGGTGTGGCCCTAAAAAGACAAAAAACCAAAAAAAAAGTAGTTTAAAATAATTATTTGTGCATAAGAGACTGAAACACTTCTCTGCTACATACCGTCAAAAATATCTATCACTGGGAGTTTCCTGGTTTACTCGTGGTTAGGACTCAGCACTTCACCTCGGTCTCCTGGGGTTCAATCCCTCATGGAGCTGCTGCATGTCGTAGCCAAAAAAAAAAAAAAAAATCCATCATTAAATCATTTCTTCAGCTCTGATTATTGTGTTATCAGTAGATAAAAGAAATGCTAGTCCATATGTTATGAATCACAGGGGAAAATTACTATTTCTAGTGCAGGGGTTCTTACCACCTACAGAATCCAATGGCATCTGTGGAGTCCCAGGTCGTAGACGTATTCTCATATAAGCACAAAATTTTGCAGTTTTAGAGTTTGCGAATCCATGGACTTACCTTGGGAAGCCCTTTATTAAAGATATTTTTTTGTATAAAAAATTGTGACTAGCCATTTGATGGATTTTCAGTATAGTTTATAGCAGTTGTATTACACAGCAAAATTCTAAATTTTTTAAACTGGAAGGTAGTAAGTATTTCTGTGTAGTCTTTTAATCAAGGATCTAATTTGACAAGGTCATTAAGTCATGGAATCAGTATAGTATTGTGGCTGGTACGGTTTTTGGACTCAGATAGATTTGAATTCAGATCTTGGCTACCTCCTGACTCCCTGGCTGGCCTTGCTGGTTACGTCTTAGAGCTTTTGTTATGTGACGTGTAAAAATGGGATGCTGCTGCCCGCGCCGCGGGATCGTTGTAGGAATTATTAGATACACTGGATGGACAGTGCCTACCATGGTGACTGGCACTCAGTAAGCAGCGTTTTTTAACTTGTGTTTATTTATTCTAATTCTCTTACAGTAACTTAGATGGTATTTTAAAAAGATCCTTTTTAGGGAAAGGACACTCTAAATGTGTAAACACAAGAATGACCACTTGTATTTCCAACTGGCTCTATGGCTGATGAGAAGGAATAGCAATAATACATTTACACGTTCAAGTTTCACCACATGTGAAAGCCCATGAATAAGAGTATGCTATCATTTTTATTGTAGGACTTGGTGCTTCCTTATATTTTCAAATTCCTTAAGCATGCCAGAATATCTAAATACAGTTAAGAAGTATTACCGATAAGGTGCTCATGAATGCTGCCTTATTCTTTTGGAAATTTCTCTTAGAGAAAAGAAGGTCCCTTTCAGCTAAAGTAAGGTTAGGTGTTGATCCCTAAATCTCATCTGTCTTAGTTACTGCTGGCTTCACCACCAAAGAAGATTGGGAACCCTCTGGAGTCCCTTCCCCCACCCTCCAGTTTGGAGTCATTGATGGTGACTAGTGATTACAGTCCCAGCACAGCGATACTGAGAGTTAGGGCCCGGTAGTGAACTCTTGCACCTCTCCACCATGCTGTAAGTTGATTGGATCTCAAACTCCAGTTTTTCGCTAGGTAAAGCTGGAGGGATTTTCTCAGGTTTTGTTTCGTTTTGTTTAAAACAGGAAATGAATAGTGTTCCCTGGTGGCCCAGTGGGTTACGGATCTGACATTGTCACTGCTGTGACTTGGGTCGCTGCTGTGGCGTGGGTTTGATCCCTGGCCCAGGAACTTCTGCATTCCCAGGGTATGGTTAAAAAAAAAAAAAAAAGGGGAATTAATAGATTAGTTTACTTAATTCTATTAAATTACTAGATAGACTCTTTCCTGTAATGGTTTAAAGAATGGGTGGGTGACGAAGGTGTTTGTGTGATGCTCAGGCTTATAAGCACATATTCATCAATTACAAAATTTTTCTTTCTTCCTGTTTCATGAAGACTACTGGATAAAGCCTGGGGACCAGGTGATGATGGAAGTGTCCTGTCAGGATTGTTACTTAAGAATCCAGAGCATCAGTGTCTTCACTTCAGATCATGGAATGGATGTTGGGACAAATTTTACCAAGAGTAAAGATTTGCTGTCTTTAGGAAATGAGGCCGAACTCTGCAGTGCCCTGGCAAACCTTCAGACCAGTACACCGGACGCTGTGGAGCAGACATGTGTGTTGGAATCCACAGAAATTGCTTTGCTTAATAATGTCCCATACCATGAAGGCTTTCAAATGGCGATGAGGAAAGTGTTGTCTTCACTGACTCCGGAGAAACTGGGTCAGGCCATGGATACGCAGTGTCAGAATAATGAGATAAGCTGTGGTAGTGGACAGAATGACTCTGAACCTTTCTATGTGTTAGATGTGTCGGAGGGCTTCTCTGTTCTGCCCATAATTGCTGGCGCCCTCGGGCAGGTTAAGCCTTACAGTTCTGTGGAGAAGGACCAGCATCGTATCGCTCTGGACCTCATATCTGAAGCCAATCACTTTCCTAAAGAAACTCTTGAATTTTGGTTGAGACACGTGGAAGATGAATCTGCCGTGTTGCAGAGGCCAAAGTCAGACAAGTTGTGGAGTATAATTATATTGGACGTCATTGAACCGTCTGGGCTCATTCAGCAGGAAATAATGGAAAAAGCTGCAATATCCAGGTAAAACACAAAATACAGCCTTTGACTTACTTGAGCTCAGACTTCATGTCAGTTCCTTTAGTTCCTTAATGGCGTACTGCACAAATAAGTCGTGATCATTATACGCTCCTCAAGCATTGCTTTTCAGGACCTGTGGCTTCATGTCTTTTTCTTTCTGTGCATGTTGTTACTGATTTTTCTCTCCTGAAGAAACCCCTGCAATGTAGGAGTGAAGAGTCTGCTTTGGGACTGGGCTGCCTATGTGTAACATTGGGAAAGAAATAGATCTGTATAAGGACAGGTGTGAAGACATTCAGGGGAAATAAGAAAAAAATCAAATTCATCTTTATAAGAAGCACTGATAAGAAGCATCTAGTATGCATTTGTTTGTGCATTGCGGGAGCAGAGGGTTTCTTAGGAATAAGTCCCTGTCCTTTTAGGTCTTAAAACGTCTAATTAATTACTTAATTATTTCTTTGGCTATGCCTGTGGCATGCAGAAGTTCTGGGGCCACCATGCCACAGCTGTGGCCTGAACCACAGCAGTAATGATCTTTAACTTGGATCTTTAACTCACTGCGCTACACAAGGGAACTCCAAAATCTCTATTTTATAATACACTTCTCTCCCTGAGGTATTTCTTCTTCATTTTAAGTTGCTGGGGGTAAACTTGACCCTGATATTTAGTACTGAAGGCAAGTTTGGCTAAGCTTTACAATCTTTTCAGTTGTGCTGGTCAGAACTGAAAAGATGGCAATATTTAACACACTCGTGGCATATGGAAGTTCCCTGGCCAGGGATTGAATCTGAGTCCCAGCTGTGACCTGTGTCACAGCTGCAGCAACACTAGATCCTTAACCCACTGTGCTGGCTGGGGATTGAACCCATACCTCCACAGAGACAATGCCAGATCCTGTAATTTCATAGACAATCTGTACTAAAAGTATTCCTCCTATCCCTGCAATATTCTGTACTGCTTTTTTTCTCCCCCGTCTAGGTTCTAATCAAGGGAGCTTTTTTTACATTTAGTTGCCATGTCTTGTTATTATGATTCAGTTGTCATTGTGGTTTTAGGAGTTTTAAAATGGTTAAGATAATTAATTCAGTTTAGCAAAAGCAGAATTAATCATTTGAACCTAATTTAAGAGCAGAAGTGCCAAATTAAGTTTTGAGGAATGGGGTGTTTTATAATTTGTCAAGATTTTAATGACCTATTTGGGGAAACCATGTAGCGTACAATTTCAGAAACTTGTAGGAACTATTTTTTTAGATAGGCACAACTGCCTTGGTCAGAAATTTAGTCCTGTGTTTTTGTAAATAGATCCTTATTAACTAGAAATATTTAAGAGGAAATGCTTACTATAAAGGATACAAAGTCCAGCTGTCTATAGTCGTCTACCCTGGAAGTTCAAGTGGAAGCCAACTTGGAATTTTTGGTAAAAATGAGGAATGTAACATTCGATGGTAGGAGTTCCCGTTGTGGCGCAGTGGAAATGAATCCAGCTAGTATCCGCGAGGACGTGGGTTCAATCGCTGGCCTTGCTCGGTGAGTTAAGGATCTGGTGTTGCTGTGAGCTGTGGTGTAGGTTGCAGACGCAGCTTGGATCCCGAGTTGCTGTGGCTGTGGCGTAGGCCAGCAGCTGCAGCTCCAGTTTGACCCCCAAGCCTGGGAACCTCCATATGCAGTAGGTGCTGCCCTAAAAAGCAAAAAACAAACAACCCCCCCCCCCAAAAAAACATTTGTTTGTAAATGTGGCAAATGAAAAAAAATTACTTGGTTTAACGTACCCTCCACATCCGTTTCAGGTGATGGCAGTGATCACCCGCCTAACCCTCCCGTGCCTCCTGCACAGATCAGGTGTAGGGAAACAAGACGGTCTGTGTGGGTGTGGGGGCTTTCTTGGCTTAAGGGCCTTACATATCATGTAGGAACTCCTCCCATGGGCGCAGCCCCAAGCCCCAGCCATGGGAACAAGTGGTTACAGTTATGCCACACTCAGACCGCAGAGGTGGTGACTTCCCATCAGACATTTATAGTTTGTGTATCGTTTTCTCAGTCCAGGTGCATACCTTTTAAGAGGCATTTAAGAATGTTTGTGTCATAAGCAGTATGTGATAACACAGCTGACCTTCACCTTTATGGGGTTTCCAGGGAAACAGAAGGTGAATCCAAGATCAATTGTAGGAGGAGATAGGGTTTTGTTAACCCTTTATTCATACTCTTTACTAGAGGATTTGGATTTTTAATCACTTCTTTCAGAGTATTTAACTGTTTATTTTAAATAGTTCAAGTTTACAGAGACGTTAGAGGACAAGGAACCTAACATAGACCTTACACCCAGATTCACAAATTACTGTTTTGCCACATTTATTTTGTTATTCTCTCTGGACTGTTTCAAGTACCACATATCATGTTCCTTTACCCCTACTTTGGTTTGTATTTTGTAAGAACAAGGACATTCATTTATATAATCATTGTGCACTTACCAAAGTTAGGAAGTCTACACGGACAATACTGACAATGAAGGGAAAGAACTTACTCACTTTAACTGTTTGCTGCAATAATATTCTTTATAGCTTTTTGTTGTTGTTGCTGGTCCAGAAACCAACCGAGGATCACATAGTACATTTAGTTTCTTAAGTCTTCTTTATTCTGGAACGGTTCCTCAGTCTTTCATGACATTCAGTTTTGAAAAGTGTAGGTCTTCTATTTTGTGGACTGTTCCTCACGTTTCTTATGCCAGGGACCTGAGCTGCTGCAGTGATGCTGGGCCCTGCACCCACTGAGCCACCAGGGAACTCCTCAGGATGCTCTCAAAAGTGTTTTTCCTTCCTCTAGGTGTTTGCTACAGTCCGGAGGGAAGATCTTTCCTCAGTACGTGCTGATGTTTGGGTTGCTTGTGGAATCACAGACACTGCTGGAAGAGAGCGCTGTGCAAGGAGCGGAACGAACTCTTGGATTCAATATAGCGCCTTTTATTAACCAGTTTCAGGTAGGTGCTTACAAGTCCAGTCAGGTGGCCTTTACCCACAGTCTACTTTCTCTCTCTCTCTGTGGTTTTAGAGTCATTGTGTTGAGCTATATTGGGATGATGATCAGTTTTCTGGAGCAAAAGAACTTATTACTGGTAAAAATCAACCTAGGGGCTAGTATGGCCAAGGAATTCTGTCGTTCCTACTGACAAAAGTCTATAGATATTGCCCTGAACCACTGTTATAAATGAAAAACAGGCTACTGGGTTTAGTCTTATGAGAAAGAAGGTGTGCTCCTTGCCTCAAAAAGCAGCTACCAGCAGACCTGTGTTCTAAACATGGACTTTAATTACATCGAGACCTCAGGCTGGACAGTGGTAGGCATGAGCGGCCACTGTCTGGGCAGTCAGACTGCAGGGAGCAGGAATGTAGGCACCTAGGAAACTGGAGTGCAAGGAAAAGGGATTGGCTGCTGTTTGGGAAACAAGGATTTAGTGCTAGCAGAGGTACCAGCAGCAAAATAAAATTTGTGAGTTAAAACTGGGAGTGGATGGACCACTGGGAGTGGAAATGGGTAGAATGCTGCTGTGGAAGCCAAAGCAGAATTTTGGGAAGTGGGCTGTTGATGGCTAAAGGCTACAGGTAGTAAGCGCTTGAACAGGCATTGTTGATCTTTGATGAACAGACTTCGTGATCTTTCATGAACTTGCTCAACAAATATAATTTTGTCGAGGAAATTTTTTCAGGGCAGGTTGAGGTTTGAGTTTAGTTTTTTGAAGAGTTGAATAAATACACCTAGGTGTTTAAATTATTTTTTTGCCTGTTCCCAAAATACCACCATCTCCTATATATTGTTCTAGCTTATTCCCTCTTAATCCTGACATCAGCAGTTCTCTGATTCCATCAGAATGTATGACATTTTGATCCTGTTGTTTTTTCACCCTACCTCCTGTCTCATGTCCTGCCTTCCTTAACAGCTAATATTCCACGGTCTATATATTTTTCATGCGTCCCTTCTCTTCCATTTTCCTGCTGGCCTGGGAAAACCCTACCTAAGTTAAAACCAGCTTTCTGACTTCTTTACACCAGTTACCCCTATAGCTGAATTACGCTGGTTGTGGTCTCACTTCAGTTTATGATCACTCATCTCACGAAGCTCCATATCCTTGCTTGGCAACCTACGTTTCCTATCCATTCACTCATTTCCTGAGATGCTCTTGTCTCCTCTCCTCTAATATGATGATCATCTGACCATTGTAACTGAGTGGCCCAATGAAATAAAATGTGAGGTTGTAAAAATGTTATAAACAGCAGAAATGTACTTATTCATTCACCAAATGGCTATTTTATGTGTTCTTTTAGGTTTGGGGAATGTAGTCATGAAATTGAAGAGCTAAGTTCCTGCTCTCATGGAGCTAGCATTCAAACTGACGATAAACAAACAAGAGGTAGACAGTAAACAAAGGAGTAAAAAGTATGACAGATGTTGGAAGTGAGGTTAGAGAAGACTGGGAATTGGAGGGATGGGGTATTGTTTTATTGAGGTAATGTCTACAGAAGGGTCTCATGAGTAAAGGACATTTAAGCAGAGACCTGAGAAAAATAAGGAAGCAAGAAGAAAGATCTACAGGAGCAGGGACCTGAGGCAAGAGCATGATGGGAGTATTCCGACAACACCAAGAAAGCGTAAGGG
>PVHT020000257.1:15032244-15052256 GCA_004024745.2 Catagonus wagneri | reverse complement strand
GAGGTTAGAGAAGACTGGGAATTGGAGGGATGGGGTATTGTTTTATTGAGGTAATGTCTACAGAAGGGTCTCATGAGTAAAGGACATTTAAGCAGAGACCTGAGAAAAATAAGGAAGCAAGAAGAAAGATCTACAGGAGCAGGGACCTGAGGCAAGAGCATGATGGGAGTATTCCGACAACACCAAGAAAGCGTAAGGGCGCATCAGATGAAGGATGCAGTCAGGGTATTAGGAGCCAGATCCTGGAGAGCCTTTCGGTCACAGCAAAGGTTTTGGCTTTTGGAAAGCAACTGGAGGGTACCAAACAGAGGAGCGACATGGGTGACTTGTGAAGGGAGCGCAGTGGCTGCTGTGTTAGGAGCAGACCACCATGGAGAGCAGGCAGCAGCCCAGGAAACACTAGAGTGGTAGCAGGGGGGCTCAAAGCAGTCAGGTTGTAGATGTGGTTAAAGGCAGGTTTTGTGAAGTTGGGCGTGGGGAATAAGAAAGCCGCTGGAAGGATAGTTACCATTTACTGATACGGGGGGAGGGGGGGAATAGCAGGAGGATCAGGTTGTGTTTGTTTTTATGGGGTCGTTAAGCAGTTGGATAGGAATTCAGAGAAATAGCTAGCTTAGAGATGGAAATTTGGCCGTCAAATTTGGTAGATATTTAAAGCCATAGACCTTGGGAATGCATAGAAAGAGAATAGAGCTGGGAACCCAGTTCTAGAGAACTCCCAAAGATGTGAGCTCTAGATCCTTTTTTTGTTTTTTAGGGCCACAAGTTCATCTTTCACACATATAAGCATATCCTTAGTTTAAAAATTTGGGAGCTGTTGGGCTAAGTAAAATCTAATCTGCTTTCATCTCAGTTAAGAATCTATAGATAATTGAAGTCATAGAAAATTACTTAACCAGCTTAAAACTTTGGTTTGTTCATTCTTGCCTGTAAAACTGGAATCATGAAAGTCCTTGTGCCTTAAACGTTGATGTGGGAATTAAATTAAATGAGGTAATAGTTACAGGAAGCACTGTATCACAGTGAGCCAAGTACAAAGCAGGAAACTTAATGAGACCGGGTAACAAAAAGAATGGAGTAAAAGCAAAAATTGTCTATTTTCTTTAGGTACCTATATGTGTATTTTTGGATCTCTCTTCATTGCCCTGCACACCTTTAAGCAAACCAGTGGAACTCTTAAGACTAGACTTAATGACACCGTATTTGAACACCTCTAACAGAGAAGTGAAGGTAAAGTGATTGCTCTTGTTAGATTCAGGATCATCTTAAACTGGGTCAGACTATATACACGACAGTTTTAGCCATTTTCTTTGAAGATTTAAATGTTATTTACTTTCTGAACAGTAAGCAAACATGGACTTGTGTAAATGTTAGTGAATAAAATAGGTGGGTATTAATTTAAACTGGGTGATTAAATATATTTCCCTATAACATTTGGATCTAAAACGGACTAAAAAGATGGAACACTCACTCAAGTCTACTCTTGTTTACTCTGGTGAAATCTTCACGACTTCTTAATTTTCATAGGTCCGCATTTGTAAATCTGGACAAGTAACTGCCATTCCATTTTGGTATCACATGTACCTTGACGATGAGATTATGTTGGACACCTCGAGCAACGCCTCCCACTGGAAACAAGCTGCAGTCGTTTTGGATCATCCCTTCCGGGTGGAAATGGGGGATGAACTTGTACTCCATGTCCAGCACCACAAAAGCAACGTCAGCATCACGGTAAAGTCTTCCTGTGCAGAATGTGGAAGCAGAGCAGCGAGTACACAGTTCTTCTAGTCCGAATTAGCAGTGGGATTGTAACCACAGTGCAGGTATAAAGCTTTAATTCCTTGTAACGGTCAAATATTTTTTTTAAAAATTGGCATTAATAAAGTTTAAAAGGCCCTAAATTAAAGTGTAGCATTATTACAAAAATACTGTTGCCGACTTCCCTTCTAGAAAAGGCTGTCACTAATTTTTCAAATTAGGAAATTGTTTTTATTGCTTGGTTCTATTTGCCATTTGCTAAACTTGTCAGTCTGCATGCAAAAGCTATACAGATAAAGAATTCTGAGTCTCAAAACTCATTTTTTAGGCACGTTGGCCATTTTTCTTAAAACTTATAAATGGGATACCTCAAAAAGTTGGCTTGCACTGAAGACCGAGGGTTATGGTTACCTGTAAACTCTGAGCTTGCATCTTTTAAATACTTAAAACACTTCTGAATCACCTTCTCAGTTTTTGTATTTTGGGACTGCAAACCTGAGTAAGAATTTAAGTCATACACAGTGGAAATGAATCCAACGAGGAACCATGAGGTTCCAGGTTTGATCCCTGGCCTCACTCAGCGAGTGGGTTAAGGATCCATTGTTGCTCTGAGCTGTGGTGTAGATCACAGATGTGGCTCCGATATGATGTTGCTGTGGCTTAGGTTGGCACCTGTACCTCCGATCGGACCCCTAGCCTGGGAACCTCCATATGCCATGGATATGGCCCTAAAAATCAATCAAACAAACAGAAAAAACCTGTAAAAAATTTTTTTAAGCCATTAGACTAAATATAATTAAAACAGTAAAAGGAGGACAAAAATAAAATCTTAGGAGGTAGCATTTTTCCTAGTTTACTTTTGGCAGAGAAAAATTTGAAAGCTGATAAATTCAAGAAAGAGTTAAACCTAAACCAGTATTTTTCAAAGTTTTGATTTGGATGCACAGGAAGAAAAAAAAATAATAAATTAGTCTAGATTTTAAAGACCTGAAATAGGGAGATTAATAAGATTAGCGTGCCTTGTACATGCTGTGTGCTTTGTAAGTAAGCCACATGTAAGAAGTACTTGCTCTCCACACTGCCTGCTCTCCTTGCCTCTAAATACACTGTCCAACTTTACTTTCAGTAGAAGTGTTTAGTTTATAATAATAGAGAATAAAAACTTTGAACCTAATTACTGTGCATCAGTATTTGTGTGTGTGTGTGTGTATAAATAAATAACTTACATATCTATACATACACACACGTGCTTAAATATATAAGGCAAAGGTTTGAGAAATAGTACTTGACCTTGATATTTGCAACCTACTACTAGATTGTGATTAGCAATTAGAGGAACTCCATCCTAAGTAATAAGTTTCTCCTAAATACATCTCAATACAGATGATAAAGTCCTATAACAACATCAATAAAAATATCAGCCACCTTGGAGTAGGTCTTCTATGGATTCATAAATAATTAAGGCTACTTAACTCAGATTTGCATTTGCTGATACCTTTAATAGCTCTGAGGAAAAGCAGACTGTTTCTATCACAAGTTTCTTATTTACTCTTCCACTCTTCTATCCAGGCTATTCCTTTCACTTCAAGTCATGGATAACCTCTTGGTCTACTCGCATTGGTACAGATATGATTTTTAGGTAGTGGTTATTTTAAGGTGAGGTCCTAGATATTTCTCCTGGTATGAATGTAAGATATGCGCATCTTGGAGTTCCCGTCATGGCTCAGGGGTTAACGAATCCGACTAGGAACCATAAAGTTGCGGGTTCAGTCCCTGGCTTTGCTCGGTGGGTCAACGATCCGGTGTTGCCGTGAGCTGTGGTGTAGGTTGCAGACGTGGCTTGGATATGGTGTTGCTGTTGTGTAGGCTGGTAGCCGTAGCTCCCATTGGACCCCTAGCCTGGGAACCTCCGTATGCCACGGGTGCGGCCCTAGAAAAGGCACAAAGACAAAAAAGAAAAAAGATATAGGCATCTCCGTTGTAAGTATATGATATTCAACCCTTGAGTTTTTTGGGCTTGAATTTTTTTCTGCTGTGCCTCTAATCAACTTTTTGTTAAAACATTAATGTTTATATTTAAAGAATGAGAGATATAAAAAGTTGCAGAAAATAAATGATAAATTCTTATTTATTGAAAGACATCCAGTTGAGAAATAGAGAAATAATTGTTAGGTAGGCGTATATGGCACATGATTATGATTAAACTCCACTAATTCGTATTTCTGAAGAGTTACACTTTCTGCTAATTCCAGAGCAGTATATTCATGCAGCAGTGGTAGGAAGCATTGATCTTGTTTTGTTTCGTTTTGTTTTTGTCTGTCCTCTTGATAAAGCATTGCAATGTCAGGAACGTTTAGTAGTCATTTTCTACCATTTGAGTATGTGATACTCTCTAGTGTTAAGAAGTCAAGTCTAAGTCTAGGATAGTCAGACTGATTATTTGTGATATACAAAACTTGTAGAAATCCAGTAGTTGTACCTGGTTTTCGCCTATCTTTGTGGTGAAAGTTTTCATCATTAGTGGCTTGTCCCAAGCGTAAAATCCTGAGCAATGGCTACCAGGTAATGAAATCACAGGCTGTAGCAGAGTCTGCTTTTGCATGCAGTTCAGGAGGTCACGGACTTATCTGAAGGCTTTTTCTCTCCTGTGATATCATTACATATTTCATCAGACACATTAGCGGCAGTAGGTGTAGTCTGGGGAGTCACAGTGTGTCCAAACCCTTGATAGTGACCCATGGGTGAAGGTGGCACGGAAGAGGCAATGGAAATTGCATCTTGTGATGATGATGACAGCAAGCTTGTGTGTTCATTTTGATCTTGATCCTCAGGAAAAAACTTTTTCCTAGGATGTCCCATGACTGTCCTTCCTTTAAAATAACATAAAGGTTTCCGGTTAGCCAAAAGGTAAGTTATATTTTTACCACTACAAACTTGCTATTGCTAAAAACCAGCTCCCCCTCCCTGCTCCCAATTTGAAGAGCCTTATTACTGTGGTTCTGCTTTAAACAGTCTTTTCATCTCTTAAAGAGATCTGGTAGGAGAACCACAGTAGCCTGTTTGAGTGAAGTAAAGAGATGGTACTTACCAACATGCCTCACTTGTTCAGAAATGTCATCCCTAATATCTGAAACATCCCACATGGCAAGAAAGGAATCAAAGCATGAGCCCTCTTCTGCTTCTTGGACGTATGGTTTATATGAGAAAGTGTAGTGATGAGCAATAGCAGCAAGGAACATCTCAATACAGATGATAAAGTCCTATAACAACATCAACAAAAACATCAGCCACCTTGGAGTTCAAATCTAGTCTTGCAAGTAAAAGAAAAGCACTATCTTACTCTCCTCTCAAAAGTACTTAAGTATCAATAGCTGTTTTTTCCCCCACAAGATTATGTTCATTTTTTCCATGTATTTTATTTATTTACTTATTTATTTAGCTTTTTAGGGCTGCACCCGCAGCATATTGAGTTGCCAGCCTAGAGGTTGAATTGGAGCTATAGCTGCTGGGCTACACCACAGCCACAGCAACGCCAGATCCGAGCCATGTGTATGACCTACACCGCAGCTCACGGCAATGCCACTATGTGAGGCCAGGGATGGAACCCTAGTCCTCATGGATACTAGTTGGGTTCGTTACTGCTAAGCCACAATGGGAACTCCCCAAAGTAATTATTTTGACCTCTTCAAAAAAAGACAAAATGCCAGAAGTTTAAATCTGTTTTGTACCACCCTCAATCATTTCTTTACACTGCATTCTCAAGGACTTGGAGGAGAAATGCAGAAAGAGAAATTGAGTAGAAGGAACAAAAATCTAGATTCTGGTCCTGGTTCTACTACAAATTGGTAACTATGACCAATTTTTCTAGGGTTCCCTGTTTCCTCACATGTAAAGTGAGGATAATAGTAGTCCCAGAGCCGGCACGATATCAGGTTCAGGAGATCATATGTAAAAATGCTTCAATAGTAAAGAGCTACTGAATTCAGAGCCAGCACTCCTTACCTGGAGTCCTGTGGCCACAGCTTCTACAGTTTGCCATTCCCACGTGTGCTTTTCAGAAATAACGCCAACTTTTACCAACAAAGCAATAACTACTGCTTGCCTATATGTTAGGAAAAGGTAAACGCCAAATCTATATCAAGCATAAAATGAGCAGTTGTTTTAAAAATATGCCATTTAAAAAGTTTAACCCCAGTACAGTACAACCTGTGGGCCACCACCACCCTGCTTTTCCAGCATGTTCTTAAAGACACTGTGTATCTACATTAAATATATTTGTTTTACAGGTTTACTCTTCTAGTAGTTTCATCACATAAATTTTGATTATGTCGTCTTAGAACTTCAATACTTGGCTTATAGTCTTTTTTGTTTTGAAAGTATGCACAGAATCAGATTCTTCCCATACAAAGACAATGCCTAACACCTTGTACAACAGGAATTTAAAATGAAATAAAGGACAGATACTTAAATGTTATTTACATACATTTCCATTGATTATTCAGGTATTTTAAAAAACATTTTGAAATTAGTCTTGTTGGAAGTCCTAGAATTAGAGATAAACTCCGAAGAGATCTGACTCTAAGACAGGGAGTCATACTGAGCATTTCAAGCAAATCTGGGGGTCTGCCCATAGATTAAATTCAAACAGCTAATAATGAGATATACAAGCTTTCATAGGTCTACGTACATGAATATTCACTTCAATATTGCTTATAAAGGTAAAAAAAAAAATTTCAGGAAAAACCTAAATGTCAATAGGAGATACGTTAAAAAGTTGTACGCACACATCAGAATACTTTAGGAAAACAACAAAACTTAGATCCTCGCTGTGCTTACAGAGAACTTGAGCTGTAATATACTAAACTGTCATTGAGTTCTAGAAGTTTTATAGTATGAAGCTATTGCTGTGGAGTTTTGTACATGGATGTGTACCACTATGTCTGTCATTCTTTCCAAGGGATGGGATTTCAAGGATTTTTTCCTTTCCCCTTTTTGTATTTGTATGTTGTTAAATTTGCTGTATTTTTATTTGTTTGGTGGCCCTATCACCCACCCCTTTTGTTAAACTGGGACCCTGAACAATTTTGCCTTATTTTTTAAAAAATATTATTACTGACTTCATTCAATATTCTTATCATGTTTATTTTCTGAACTGTATTCTCTTATGTGAAATGACCATGATTTTAACAATTTCCTTAGTTTTAAGACATTTAGTGTCTCAAATTATTTTTTTCCTATTAATGGTACAGTGACTATCTAATTATAGCTTTTCTCTTTTTTGGCCATGCCTGTGGCATGTAGAAGTTCCTAGGCCAGGGAGTAAACCAGCACCAAAGTAGTGACCCAGGCCGCTGCAGTGACAACCCCAGATCCTCAACCTGCTGCACCATGGCAGGAACTCCTAATTAATCCTTTATGAAAAACCAAGAAGGGCTAAAAGAAGGTTAAGAAGAGATTTTAATCTACCTTCTATATTAAGACTTTTAAAAATCCTCCCTAATCAACAGTTTTATTGCCCTTTAGAAAATGACAACATTTAAAAGAAAACAACACTTACCAAAAAGAAACAAAAACCACCAGCTTTACACAAAGAAATTTGCCAACAGGTTGGATTGGACTCAGTTCTTCCTTCAGTACTTTATAAAATAGCAGGAGACAATACATAGCAAACTAGAAACAAACAATTAAACTTCAATAGGAATAATTAAATATGGTATTAGAAACATTAAACTTTAAACCAGAGACCTGGTAGAGAATAACGTTTCAGGCAAAATTTTCTAAGCTTTATTATGCTATTTTTAGATTAATAATAAGCTTTCAATAGTTAACTGTGGATGAATATACACAATATGGAATTTCTCAAAAGAGATGTATAACATCTTCCCTGAAAATAGTTAAGTGTTCACTTACTGAGGCTCTCAAAGAAGATGGTAAATAAGTCACTGCCATGAATGGAAGAAAAGGCTCTCATTCAACCAAAATAAAAACATCTCTCTGCTTATTAATTTTTTTTTTGCACAAATTAATTCATAAGGGTTGAGCTTACTAGGATATCTTACATAACATTTATATGCATAATTATTTATAAGTGAACACGTTAATAAATAAGTAATTCAATAAAATTGTGACCAGGAAACTGGAAAGTAAGGAATCAGGGAAACCATTTTTCTTGAGGGCGGTATGTTAATTACAAATATATGAGAGAAGTTTATTCTCCCATTTTAATTCAAACCCTGTTAAAATTAATATTTCTTACTGAATATGCCTATGCTATTTTTTAAGGACAGCACTGTGCTTTTATTTATAACATATCCACATAACTACGCAATGAATACCAGAACCAAATGAAAGACACAATCAACAGGTGAGTGTCTAAGTCACCAAATCATTTACAAAGATAATATAGTCTTATATATATAAATATACATGTTAAAGTTTCTTTCTTCCTACAAATGAAGTTTCAATATTAAAAGGTAACTAGCTTTATTCTGAAAGAAATTTACCCTTAAAAAATTTAGTTATAGATACTAATTTAGCATAGTTAAGATGAATGTTTACTTACCAACTGTGACATATTGTTTATTATAACCAAGTAAGTCCATGCATTTGAAAAACTAAAGTTCCCTTCATCATATATACCAAGCAGCTCACAGATTCTAAAAAAAAAAAATGGTAAAAATGATACAACTTTTTACCATTGTTTTAAAATACAGCATTGGCAGCAATACTTAAATTTAGGAGTCAGTTTATTTAAAATATTCTGTAGATAATCACTTGATTTTGGCCATATAAAGTGGTTCAAAAATTAAAAACGTTTTTCTAGAAATATTACATGATTATCCCTCCAACTTGAAGTAAATCCAAAGGACACACATTGAATTAGAAAGGGAATTATTAGATTCAAAAAAATGATGATGCTACCGAATGTTCAAAACCTTCATTGTTGTTTAAAAACATATAATGCAGGTCTATAACTACGACTGTAATTTTTTCTCCCAAACTGTCTTGGAGGCAACTTTTATGATGATCTAGATCTAAGTCTTATTAGATATGATTACCAGTTTCTAAACAGCAGAGAAATAAAGCATGCCTTTGTAAGTAAGTGAAGTAGTCTTTTTTTTTTTTTTTTTTAAATGGCTGCACCTGCAGCATATGTAGGTTCCCGGGCCAGGGATTGAATCTGAGCTGTAATTGCAGCAACACCATATCCTTTACCCCACTGAGTCAGGCTGGGAATCAAACCTAGACCTCTGCAAAGACCTGAACTGATG
Organism: Catagonus wagneri; assembly: GCA_004024745.2. Taxonomy (NCBI): domain Eukaryota; kingdom Metazoa; phylum Chordata; class Mammalia; order Artiodactyla; family Tayassuidae; genus Catagonus; species Catagonus wagneri. Next base: position 15,043,227 of record PVHT020000257.1, on the reverse strand, counting down.
CAGTCAGATTCTTAACCCACTGTGCCACAGTGGGAACTTGAGTGATTTAGTCTTAATTCCAGGGTAAATACTGTGAAAGAATTGCTAGCATAAAAGCAGAATAAAGAATTTAATGCTTCTTTCACCTTTCTTCCCACTTTTCCTCTGTGAATAGAAAGTTAGTTATAACTAATAGATAAAACACAAAATCTACCTGCTTTAAATTATTTAATGTTTTTAAATTTTTAGGGAACAGTTTACCAGGTAGCTTAATTATACGTGATTTTACCTCAAGTGCTAAGCCTTGGCAGAATTTTTAAAAAATAAAAATGATTTTTTTCCCTTTAGAATATAGTACTCATTTAATAATGAATCTGAAGCAGTATACTTTTAACTTCAAGTACTAGATGTCTCTGTCAAGCTGTGTGAAAAAGAATATTTTTAAATGCTTTCCAGATATCTCTAGGGAGAATATTATTTAGAAGAAATCTTTGATGATTCTTTGCCTAGAAACGATCACCTTATTTATTCTAATATAGCAGAGTTTCTACACAGTGTTTTTTGTAGCACTGGATGTGTTACAGACAAGTAATACCCTTTACATGTTTTTCTCCTCAGCACTTAAAGATTTAAGACTTAAAAAAAAATAAGTTCTATGTACTTACAAAGCAACAATGGTGGTGAATGGTCTGACAACTGTATACTGCAATACACCCAGTTTGCATCTGAACAGCAATACTCTGCCAAAGAAAAAGAACTTAGTGTTTCCACTACTCATTTCAACAGTATCAGGTTTTCTGCAAAGCCCCCCAAATTAAAATCACTGATAAATGATGCCACATTTATATTTAATTCTTTTAGTCATTCTAAATGGCACTGGGGAATCCTGTGGAGGACAGCAAACAAGTTATCTCAATACTATTTTTAAAATTATGTAACAACTACATCTTCTCAGATTTCCCTTTCTGTATACAGTCTTGAATTCCTGAATAGAGTGGAACACAGAACAGAAACAGAAGTGGGCTCTGTTTCTGGAAGAAAAACTGGGTAACAAGTAAATTACATGTAGGCTTGTATATACAAAAGCATATTTAGAAAGTTTAATTTAGGGAGTTCCCATCGTGGCACAGCGGAAATGAATCTGACTAAGAGGAACTCTGAAGTTGTGGGTTCGATCCCTGGCCTTGCTCAGTGTGTTAAGGATCTGGCGTTGCCATGAGCTGTGGTGTAGGATGCAGACGTGGCTCGGATTCCACGTTGCTGTGGCTGTGGTGTAGGCCGGCAGCAACAGCTCCAATTAGACCCCCCTAGCCTGGGACACTCCATACACCACTGGGTGCAGCCCTAAAAAGACAAAAAAAAAAAAAAAAAAAAAAAATTGAAAGTTTAATTTACATTTAGGATTCAGTTTTCTTTCAAGTTTTGTATTCCTTTCAAGAGAGTATCACTGTCTAGATACTCTGAAAAGACAAAACAAAGATCCTGCATAAAATAGTATTTACTCTATCACTGAACCCAGTTAGGAGGAAATTCACAAGGAATAACAAACAAATAAAAACTAAATGAAGTCCCCAAACAACAACTACCAAAAGACCAAGTTGCTCTTTAGGGCAAATGTTTATTGAGCATTCCTTATCAATTTTATGTAGTATGAAACCCCTAATTTAAAAATTACATTTAGACTGAGAAGAATGAGTCTGACATTCAGACCCTGAGGTACTGGATTATTAAGACTGAATACAGAATTGCTGGGTTCCATGTGCTAAGAACCTACTCCGTGCTGAGGTGGTTCACTTCCACTGACAACTAACCATGCCCGTGTGGAGGTGGGCCTAGGAGCTGCACTTGGGCTTGTTGCAAGACCTCTTGATGAGAGTGCCTGGGTTATGCCTCCTGTGCTTCTGGTCCCATACTCTTTACAAACCTAAATTAATTTGGAGTTGGGTTAAACCTAGCATGTTCTATGAGCTGACTGTCAAATCAAACCTGAGACCACTACAGTGGCTATGCAAGTGTATTAAGTAGTCAATTAGATACCTTTAAAAGCTGTGGAGAATTAACGAACTGGAAGATGTATCTGAAGAAATTGCCCAGAATGTAGCAAAGGCTGAGACAAAGAGACAAATGTGAAAGAGTTACAAAGAATTGAACAGAATCAGAAGGTCTAACATATATTCAGAGTTATAGAGGAGTAAATTAAAAGGCAAAATCAGAAGAGATCACGGCTGAGAACTTTTCAGAACTGTTCAAAGACACAAATCTACAGACTGAAGCACACCATAATTTAAGTGGGATTAAAAACAAAACCAAAACAACTTAGATACTTCATAGTGAAACTGCAAAACATCAAAGACAGAGAAGGCCTTAAAAATGCAGCTGGAGACAGGTCGCCTATAATGAAACGGAATGACAATTAGATTGACAAGAGGGGCTTAACAGTAACAACTGAAGCCAGAATTAGGCAAAATAAAATCTTCAAAATGTTTGGAGAAAATTCCTGTCAGTAAAGAATTACATCCAGCGAAACTATCTTTCAAGAATGAGAGCAAAATACAGGCACTTTTGGATAAGTACATCTGGGAACATTTGTCACCGACACTGACACTGAAGGAACTTTATGGGCCATACTTTAGAAAGAAGGAGATGATCCCAGACAGAAGATCTGAGATGCAAGGAGTAGGGAACAAATAAAATTGTCGTACTATAGTTTAAATCTATAAAAGAACTACCAAAAAAAAAAAAAAACCTATCCAAAAACATATCTAATTTTAAAGATTAAAGATAGAGTTTATATAGTCACAATAAGACTAGAAATAGAAACTAACTTCCAAAGTAGTAGTGAGGGGAAAAAAATGTAGTAAGAAACAAAAGAATGAAATCAACTACCGGTGGATTTAGAGTAGCACCTTTAATCAAACACACTGGTACAGCTGCGGTGAAATACAGGTACTCCATAAATGGTAAGATAGTCAAAATTCCAAATAGTCAAAGATTATAGTTTTATCACTAGATAAGCTAAGGAAAAGCTTTTGGTTTTCAAATTTACATATCTATACATGTATTTTATAACTGCAAATAAGGAATCATGGGCCAATTCCCGTTCTACAGACTGGCAGCAATTATAACTTGTTTTTAAAAGATGCCATTTATAATAGCAATAAAATATACTTTAAAGTCAACAAAAGATATAGACTTTTATGAGAAAACTATACTTTACTGATAGAGCTAAGCAAGTATAAAGTAGACCATAAAGATGTCAATAAACTGAAGATTGAATTTAATTCCCATTGAAAAATTCCAGCAGAGCTTCTTAAGCAACTTGACAAGCTGGTTCTAAAATTCATCACTAAGAGCAGAAACCCAAAAAAGGCCAAGATAATGGCAAGGTTTGGGTACCTTCATTTTAAGGCTTATTAATAAACTGTAGTAGTTAATATATGGAATGAGTCCAGGGACAGAAAAGCTAAGAAAAGAGAAAAAATGAAGAGTACAAGTAGACCCATACCTACAGAACACCTTTATATATGACTGAGATGGCAACACAGACCAATGAGGCAGAGGAGAGAGGTGCTAGGACAGTAAGCCAATAGAATCAAATGAAATTGCATTCCTGCCTCACACAACATATGAAAACAAAACAATACGTGCTTATAAGCCTTAATGGAAAAAAATCTGAAATGTTTAGAAGAAAAGCACAGGAGAGTATTTTTATACTCCTGAGGTCAGGAAGAGTTTTTTGAACCAGACACAAAAAGTACTTACTATAAAATAAGATTGATAAATTCCACAATATTAAAATTTACAACTTCCACTTATCAAAAGATATAATGAAAAGCTGCTCGATCTCTATTAATCAGGGAAATCCAAGACCACAGTCATATACTACTTTACACCCTCCTGATAGGCAAATATAAAGAAGTCTGGGGAGGCAGGATCAAGACAGCAGAGGAGTAAGATGTGGTGCTCACCTTCTCCCACAAACACATCAAAAAAAGTTTGCATAATTCTAAATATAGGTGAGATTCAATTGGAAATATTTTCTACTGTTAATGAGAGAGTAATCTAGAACTGCCACTTCAGCAAACGATCTGTCACAAAGTTGAACAAAACCTAAAGACCTGGCATATTCTACTCCAACGTATATACCCGAGGGCAACTTTTTTCAAACTGTGTCAAATTCAACTTAGTGGGCTGTGACTCAAATTTTAAAAACGAGGGAGGAAGAGAATACATGATAAGAGTTAGTACTGTTTCACAAGGACATCTGTTTCACAGCAGGACTAAAGCACTAAGTAAAATGTCCCCTTCCTCTCATGAACGAACATACACAAAATCATTAAAAGAAAATTCACAGTGCTCACTACATATGTTACAGAAACCAGAGTATAAAAAGCAGAGTTTTTTTATACAGTAGAATCACATTAATGTTCATATAATTTAAAATTTACATACACACAAGTGTATAAACAAACATTAGTCTGTTGGAACAAAGGTTCAAGAAGGTACTCAGACATTTTGGCATTGACACCTACATATTTATGGCAACAAACACTGATGGCCTTAAATTTTCAATAAGATCTTTTGTATAAGGATAGGAAATGCAGAGAATGGAAAGAAGACAGTCAAACAAATGTACCTTATTGTACTATTTGTTTAACACCATATGGGATGTGACACTGCGAAGTAAATTTGGTCCGGGTAATCTGTTTACTCTGGTCTGCAATGATGACATGAACCGAATCATTCCCAAATCTACCTTTACTTTGTGCTTTATGGATAATTACTGCTTGGTTCTTCCTTCTACATCTTTTAAAAGTGAATGAAAAGCAGACTTAGTTTTATCATCTAGGGACTGGAAACTTATCATGGCATTTCTATCTTAAAACCAAAGCATTATACTGAATCATCTTGAAATAGCAATGGCATGATTGATTATCAGGTATGCAACACCGATTATCTAACAGAAGAAGACTGGTAACCTGAAATGTATTTATATGTAAGAGAATGAGAAGTTTTATTATTGACTAGAACCATACCTTCAAATTGCATGACTCTGGCAAATGCTTAATATCTTCAAAGGAAAGAAAACCTGGATTATAGTTATGGACGTACTGCTGATATTATTTAGGTAGCAGCTGTCAGAATTCAAGAATCTTAGGAAAATATGAAATCCATACAGATTTTTTTTTTTTTTTGTCTTTTTGCCTTATGTCTAGAGCCGCACCCGCGGCATATGGAGGTTCCCAGGCTAGGGGTCTAACAGGAGCTGTAGCTGCTGGCCTTCGCCACAGCCACAGCAACGGGGGATCCAAGCCGCATCTGCAACCTATACCACAGCTCACGGCAACGCCGGATCCTTAACCCACTGAGCAAGGCCAGGGTTCGAACCCGCAACCTCATGGTTCTTAGTTGGATTCGTTAACCACAGAGCCACGAAGGGAACTCGCCATACAGATTTTTTTCTTTTGCTCTTTGGGGCCGCACCAGCAGCACAAGGAGGTTCCCAGGCTAGGGGTTGAATTGGAGCTACAGCTGCTGGCCTATACCACAGCCACAGCAACACAAGATCTGAGCCGCATCTGCGACATATACCACAGCTCATGGCACAGATGGATCCTTAATCCACTGAATGAGGCCAGGGATCGAACCCGTGTCCTCAAAGACACTAGTCAGGTTCGTTTCCGCTGTGCTACAACTGGAATTCCCAATACAGAGATTTAATAAGAATAAATGTAACTGCTTGTGTAGTTAGGAACAAATCAAATGCACAAGCACAGAAAAGGGGAATTTTGACCCACAGCATCATCTGAAAAAGGTTTTGGGTGTTAGCTGATCACCTGCTGACTGTGATGAGCCAGCTGAATAGGCAGCTAGAGTCTCATCTCAGGTTCTGTATTAAGAGCCCTAATCAAGGCACCATTATCATTGACATCATCATCATCATCTTTACTGGACCACTGCAATCCCTTCCATCCATGCCCAATTCCAGTTCAGTCTACAAAGAGCACAGTAATCTTTGAAAATGAAACTTGTCCTCTGCTTAACATCCTATAATGGCTTCTCACTTGATGAGATGACCAAACTTTAGACAGGGCTCCTGCGAGCCTTCTTTTCACTTAGGCGTCATCCTCAGGCCCTGTCCTTAGCCCGTGGAGTCAGTCTGAGCAAAAAATCCTGCTAAGACATCATGGCCCCTGGCCCCACCCTGGTATCCAAATACCCTTGATATCTGAGTAAGCTCCTCACCCCCTCACTCTTGGTGTTTACTTGGCCTGCCTTTAGCAGGGTTCCTGTTAGGCCAGTTTAGACAGGATCCCTTACCCTTGATGTTTCCTCCTAGTAATTTTCCATCCAGGGACCACCTCAACCTCTTTGGCTATAGATCTCTATTTGTTCTTGTTGTATTTGGAGCTGAGCACAATCTCTCTCTCTCCCCATCCCCAACCTAAGTTAGTTTTTCCTTACTATCCTTTTCCTTACACTCCTGTTCTTTTTCCTTCATAGTGTTTCTTGAAATAAGTTACTGTATATTTGTATCTTCATTTAATTCCTAAACCTCATAACCAGACTGTTAGGTTCCATGAGCTCTACATCTGTTATAGGTACTATGCTATATCTATATGCTGGCACGTACTAGCAATGCAGACTGTCAAATAAACACCTTAGGAGCTTATTATTTCAAATAGTGAGACAGCTCCCTGTCATTGCAAGTACAGACACATGTACTGATGTGTACAGATGTTGTACAAATGGTTCTATAATGCATGGAAGGCAAAGTACCCACCCCTAGGTCACATATCTACAACGATTCCTCCAGGTTTTTCCAGCCTCCTTGGCTCACGACTTTCACGTACATCCCCATCTATCAGTGATCAAGTCCTACTGATTCTCCAGTTGCATTCTCTTCCTGTCTCTCCTTTCTATTCCAATTTTACACCCCTCCTTTTCAGCTTATCTCACAAATGAACTACTATAACCTCTGATTTATTTCCTTCTGACCTCTTCTCCCCCAGTGCATGCTGTTTAGCATTACAAGATTAATATTTCTAAAACACTGCCTTCAAATGTTTCCTGCCTAAAAATACCCAATGGTTCATTCATACAGTAAGTGCAATCTTAGCTTCAACTTAACTTTTCAGGCTTTATTTTCTTTTACTGTCCGACATGAATGTACCATAAGGCCAACTAACTTATATATTACTAGAATAAACATTGCTATCAGTTGCTCTTATTTCATATTAAATGCTGTTTCCCTAGCAAGACTATCTTCTAAGTCTTGGTCCTGATTTTGCCATTAACCAGCTACGGGATCTTCAGTAAGCTAATTGCTGCAGACCTTGGTTCCCAATTGTAAAGGGACACCGATTAAATGATTTCGAAGGCTTTCCCTCCCACATTTTCAGTTTTCTATTTAGGATGAATAACGTCAAAGAGAGTAACTTATATGTGTGGATTATAAAAATGAGTTTTGTTAGTCTTCAAACTTGTCTATGAACTACATGAGGGCAGGGACTCTATTTTATTTATTTTTTTGTTTTTTAGGGCCCCACCTGCAGCACATGGAAGTTCCCAGGCTAAGGGTCGAACTGGAGCTGCAGCTGCTGGACTACACCACAGCCACAGCAACTCAGGATCCGAGCCACGTCTGTGACCTACACCACAGCTCACAGCAATGCCGGATCCTTAACCCACTGAGCAAGGCCAGGGATTGAATCTGCATCCTCATGGATACCAGTCGGGTTTTGTTTCCACTGAACACAACGGGAATTTCTTTTTTTTTTTCTTTTTTTTGGGGGGGATTCTGTTTCATACTTTTCATCCTGGATATAGTATGTAATACACTGTTTTGCAGAGAAATGATACTTAAATCTGCTTAAATAAAGTGAAACATAAAAGAATGAAAACCAAACATACTTACTCTCCCATAGTCCATGGTGGACAGCAACATAAAGGAGGGAAATGTTTCTGCTGATCTTTGGCTTCAAGGATTAATACCAGATTTGGATATCGGTTGGTTAGATAATTGGTAAGGAATCCCATAAAGTTGTAAATGACATAAGCTTCATAACATTCTCTGCAGGTATCCACATAGATTGCAATGCTGGGATATTTCAAAGCTATCCACTATGAAGAAGCACAGATGTTAAAAACAGTTGCAGCTACAATAAAATGAATTACCACTCCAAGTCATGGTACTCACAATAGGTCTATTTTTGTTTTTATTTTATTTTTATTTTTTTTTTTATCTTTTGGCCTTTTGTCATTTTAGGGCCACACCCACGGCATGTGGAGGTTCACAGGCTAGGGGTCTAATCGGAGCTGTAGCCGCCAGCCTACACCGCAGCCACAGTAACACAAGATTCAAGCCGCGTCTGCAACCTACACCACAGGTCACGGCAACGCCAGATCTTTAACCCACTGAGCAAGACCAGGGATCGAACCCGCAACCTCATGGTTCTTAGTCGGATTCGTTAACCACTGCGCCAGGACGGGAACTCCACAATAGGTCTATTTTTAAACTTGAGATGTCTTGTCACATATTTACATCAACTTTCTAAATTTTATCATTATGAGGGCAACCAGATAATCTGTGAAATTGATTTTTAAAAGCAATAAACATCTTGGATACTGGTAAACGAAAACATTCGTTTTGGGGTAAAAAATGAACATGGAGAATTATGTACTTGAGTTCTTAAAGATAATCTGAAACTTTTCTTGATATGATCGTAGAAAATGTAACATCATTTTCTTTATACTTAATCAAATTAAAGCAGTTATCTGTAACAACTGCATGTATTAGAATCTATTAGGCAAATTTTTCTTTTGGTCCAAATAAAAGATAAAATAAATAAAAACGATGATATAATTTTATTATTTTTTAATTTTTTTTTTTTTAGGGCCACACCTGAGGCATATGGAGGTTCCCAGGCTAGGGGTCGAATTAGAGCTACAGCTGCTGGCCTAGGCCACAGCTCACAGCAATGCTGGATCTTTAACCCACTGAGCGAGGCCAGGGATTGAACCCGCATGTTCATGGGTCCTAACTGGGTTTGCTAACTGTTGAGCCACGAAGGGAACGCCCAAGCCAAGGATGATAATATAATTTTAAATATTACATTCTTTAAAGGACTGAGAGCGACTAAAATTCTCTGAAATTTTCTGACATTTTAAAAAAACAAAGAAAAACACCTATAGATTGTCTTTTCTACAGTTAGACTTTATTTTCTTTATTAACCATTAAAAACAAGTAAACCTTTCCACTTATTAATCTAACTTTCTTATTGCCAAATAACATACTTTTACTGCCTTAATTATAGTTAGTATCATCAAACAAGTGCTTAGTTAATGACATAAAATGAAGCATACTTACACTATCTAAACTGTATATGGGTACCATCCAAAGAATCCTATTTGGAAAGCAAAACAAAAATTTAAAACATTTTACATCATATTTATGAGATAAGCCAACACAACACTAGTAGAATTTGAACATTTAAAGGTTTACCTTATTATTGGTTTCTGTAGTTCAGGTTGTGTATAATGCACTAAATGCTGTAATATCACCCAAAACGATATAGGTATAGTCAACAGCAAAAAGATTCCAGCAATAAACCAAGCCTTGGTGTGTATCCCAACCTTAGGAAGCAAAGAACATGTTAGTGTAAACACTCTGATATTAAAACTAGTTATAAATTTTCAAAAATAGTTATTTACTTACAAATTATTTATTTACGAATATTTATATTTCTCAAAAATTTATTCATTTGATTATTAACAAATAATTAATAATCAAATGATTTGAATTTGATTGAATTAATAATTCAATGATTTGAATTTTTTATTTCTTTTTCAAAAACAGCCTATTTGTGCTTTTGTGGAAGAAGGGGGCAGATTTTTCTTCATGGGGCCTTTTGTAACGGCACAATAGGCATTAAGAATATTAACATCATGGAAATCTCTTGGTGGCTCAGCGGTTAACAAATCTGACTAGTAACCATAAGGTGGTGGGGTTGATCCCTTGGCATTGCTGTGAGCCTACAGTGTAGGCTGCAAACGCAGCTAGGACCCCACGTGGCTGTGGCTGTGGTGTGGGCCAGCAGCCTAGCAGCTGCAGTTGCAATTCAACCCCTAGCTTGGGAACCTCCATATGCTGCGGGTGGGGCCCTAAAAAGCCAAAAAAAAAAAAAAAAAAAAAAGGAATATTAACATCATGTCATTTCCGAACCCAAAAATCTGCTTTATTTCTTGTGTTTCATGTCTGGAAAAAAAGTCTGCCAACATTATCTACAAATTTTATTGTTATCCAACATGTTAGTTGAACACTTACTGAGTGCTATCTGCCTGATAACTTTGCTAAAGTTCTTTACATGTATCATCTTTTAACCCTCCCATTTGCTAAGCACTGCCACAACTACTGTCCAAGCGACCTGTGCTAATATAGGCTGCCCCTCTCATACACAACAACATCAACTCAGGACATTTAAAAAGATTTAGTTTCAGGAGTTCCCGTCGCAGCCCAGTGGTTAACGAATCCGACTAGGAACCAGGAGGTTGTGGGTTTGATCCCTGGCCTTGCTCAGTGGGGTAACGATACGGCGTTGCCATGAGCTGTGGTGTAGGTTACAGATGCGACTCGGACCCCGCGTTGCTGTGGCTGCGGTGTAGGCCAGCAGATGTAGCTCCAATTCGACCCCTAGCCTGGGAACCTCCATATGGTGTGGTCCCAAAAAGCAAAAAAAAAAAAAAAAAAAGATTTAGTGATTTAGTTTCATTAATATCTGATCAATATTTTATCCTTTAAAAGCTCAATTTCAAGTTCCTTTCATGGCTCAGCAGAAACGAATCTGACCAGTATCCACTAGGATGTAAGTTCGATCCCTAGCCTTGCTCAGTGGGTTAAGGATCCAGCGTTGCTTCACACTGCGGCATAGGTTGCAGATGCATCTTGGATCCTGCGTTGCTGTGGCTGTGGTATAGGCTGGCAGCTGTGGCTCCGACTTGATG
>PVHT020000257.1:15002773-15029128 GCA_004024745.2 Catagonus wagneri | reverse complement strand
AAAAAAAAAAAAAAAAAAAAAAAAGCAGTATTGCCAAGTAATTTTAATGCCCCCATTTGTTTTTACAACTGCCTTACTGCCAAAGGTAGAACTTGATGGTGGACTTAAGAGAAAAATAAAGTACTTGTGACTAATGAAAGCCAAGCATACTTGGTGTGCTGTAAGGAAGAAAGTTCTTTTTTCAAAATGATCATAAAACAAATGACTGGAGAACTGAGTCATTTCAGTATACATGCATCATATATAGTGATTCCAGATTTTAAAGATATTGCATCATAGCGTTAGTACCAGTTTTACCTTGCGAGTGGTGATTCAGGTTTCAGAAGAACATCATCTGTCAACATTAATGCCACTAATTTGAATCACTGGTATTACAACTGTTTTGATTTTTGAGCTATATAACTGTGTGCATAAGACATTCAAACTATTTTATGTGTGTACATATTCAGGTAACATTTTAATAAAATAAGTCAACTCCAGTATCTGTACAAATTATTACTATGATTATATTTAACTTACATTTATCTTTAAATAAATTATTCATACTTGAGACACACTGAAAGAATATAATTAACCTTAAACTTATCAGCTGCAGGCAGGGTTTTTTTAGGCTCACAAAGCAAGGAGGAGATAGGTAGTGTGGGATTTTTTTCCTAAGGTAACCTGAAGAAAGCAGAGTGGAAAGAAAAAAATACACTAAAGAGGAGCCTCCAGGAGTGAGTTAGGGTCCAAGCAGAGAGGCGAGAACCAGAAATAAGAAAGGGCTTCCTGGGCCCAATTCTCCTGAGGGAAAGAGGGGCACTCCCCCAGGGCGGCTACTTGGGACACAGAACCAGTAGGGCAGGGTGAAAGGACTGCAGCGCAGCGTGACATGACGTGTCATTTAACCTAGTGGTCTCGATTATACATACAGACACGCAAGAGTGAAGAAATGATTTCAAGAGCGCAAACAGTCACCTTGCCATTCGAGTCACGAGCATGTCCCCCACCACAGGCACGGGCTGGGCAGCTGAACCTGCAGTTTTCCACAACCTCTGTTGTCACTGAGAGCTCACAGGCTGAGCACTCAGATTCTAGTGTTTAAAAGACAAATATTTTCCATATGAAACTGTCCCTAAACATGTCAACTACTTTTTCTAGAGCTCTAATGCACATAACTTTGCTTCAGGTGTTCAGTTGAGAAGATAACCCCAACTAAAATGCTGCTCCATGAGAAACATCTCAGCAACAATAGTGATATTTGAAAAACAGCAGTGGGAGTTCCCATTGTGGCTCAGTGGAAACAAATCTGACTAGCATCCATGAAGATGCAGGTTTGAATCCCGGCCTCACTCAGTGGGTTAAGCAGTCTGTGTTGCCGTGAGCTGTGGTGTAGGCTGGTGGCTACAGCTCTGATTTGAACTTCCATATGCCGTGGAAAATTAGAAAAAAGTAAATTACAGCAGTAATCAGGGCTCACTGAACACCTACTATGTGCTGAGCAGTGTCAAGCATTTTAGAGACATAAACTTATCCAGTGAATAACGATGAAGAGAGAACAAAGATACTTTATAATAAGCACTTAGCACAGTGTCACTTTAGCCCCTTATCTCAGTTTTCAGATCTGTAAAATGGGGATAATCACTATGCTTTTTTTTTTTTCCTTTTAGGCTACACCTGCAACATATGGAAGTTTCCAGGCTAGGGTCAAATCGAAGGTACAGCTGCCAGCCTACACCACAGTCACAGCAATGCAAGATCTGAGCTGTGTCTGTGACCTACACCACAGCTCATGCCAATGCTGGGTCCTTAACCCACTGAGCAGGGCTGGGATCAAACCCGTGTCCTCATGGACACTAGCCAGGTTCTTAACCCACTGAGCCACAATAGGAAATCCTGCTTCGGGGTTTTTAAGAAGATTAAATAAAGGTATACCTTATCTTAGGAACATACTCTAACACCTCTTAACACCTTAAAAATAAAATGCCACATGGGGAAAAAAAGCCTGCCTCAATCCACACTCCTCTCCATATACCGTGCCATTCACTTCTCAAGTACCCAACAGAATCAAAATACTCAAAACAAACAAAATGAACAGAAACTTGTCTTCATATCCTGATACCACATCTTCACTCTGCATTTATTCTTCAAACAGCTCCCTCTGGTTTCAGCCCTGACACCTCCATGGAAGCCATGACGAGGATCCCACATGACCCTTTTCCCCTGGGAGAACCAATGGACAGCTCAGCAGCACTAGACTGTTCACTGCGTTGAACCGAATGTGGGACTGAGTCTCAGAAAAAATGCATGATAATTAGGTAAACTGAGATGACTGACCAAATATATAGTTCTATAAGACCCATGATTGTTGGAGTTCTTATTGTGGCTCAGCGGTAATGAACCTGACTAATATCCATGAGGACCCGTTTCTGTGACCAATGTTGTAGGTCGCAGACACGGCTCAGATCTGGTGTGGCTGCGGCTGTGCTGCAGCCTGGTGGCTGTAGATCTGATTTGACCCCTAGCCTGGGAACTTCTATATGCTGCGGGTGCGGCCATAAAAAGACCAAAAAAAGATCCATCATTGTAATAGTGTAACTGTAGACATGGGAAGAAGCAATAAGAGGGAGCCATTTCCCGCCATAACAGAGTAGTTAAGACCGACGGGCGGTCTAGAGGCTTCTGGTTACTGTTAACAGGGCTTGGTCCAGTCCCAGCACACTGAGTGGCCCATCAATGAAATCCTCACCTGACCTGGGAATGAGCATTCCTAGTGCCATGGGACACACTGGTCTGAAATGCTCCCCTAACCTCGGTCCAAATTAAGACCAAAAGGGAAGGAGCTGTAAAATAAACAATGCTGCCCACCATCCAGTTCTTCAAGAATCAAGTTCATTAGCCACTGCAGGTGCTGACTTACAATACACTCTGAAAGGAATCTGGTTGGTTGGAAGTGGGAGTGGGGGAATCAGGGCAATGACTCTGTGCTCTGGGAAAACTGGCAGAACTGGCCTTTAGACAGATATTCTCAGAGAAATTTTTAATGAACCTGGATTCTTGCATCTTTCCATACTTGGACAAGCACTAAAGCCATTAACTAAGATATGTGTTCCTCCTGATTAGTAACTTTTTACTCAGATGTGTGCTTGACCAAAATCACATGTATCCTGGCCTCTCCTTCACCGCTTTGCAACAGTCCTCAGAACTCTCTGAGAGACTGTCTCCTGGGTTTCAATCCTCATTTTGGCTCAAATAAAAATTTCCATTTCTTTCTTAGACTGACTACTGATTTTTTTCACTGACACCAACAACTAAGAGAGGTCTTAGAGTATTATACATATTATTAATCTTAGTAACCTCTATACTTCAAAGTAAGAAATACTCCAAAAAAAACACTTCCAAGTAAGAAGACCCTATTTGTATTAAGACGCCTATACACACTAGTATGGGAAAGTCAACAAAAAGTAATTTAGTAAACATACAGAAAACAACATTTAATACAGTTTGTTAATTATATAAAAATCATTTCCACACAAAGGTCCTAAAATCGCCATGGTCTTGTCATAACTCCTGTGAAATAATTGTTTCTAAGTGAAAATACTTCCTGGTTTTTAACTTCAAACTTAAAGTTCATTACAATTTTTATAAAGTTTCTTAAGTATTTACCTTGAGGTCTTTATGTCATAATAAGAATATGACATCAAAACCTATACAAGGGACTTTTTGCAAAACCTTTGTTGGTGAAGTTAATTTCTAAAGTAAAAATAAATAACAAAGTTAAACCACTTTGAATCCTTTAATTCAAGAAGCTAATTAAATGCTAATAAAATTCAACACTTGGTCTTTAAGGTAGACCTAGTTAAGTCCAATATTGGAGCAGATCAGATTTCAGGAATAAAGTTACCTTACTTTCAGGGAACTGATGAATGCTTGCAAAACAGTACTCTCCGAAGTATATCCTTAATATATCCTATTTTCTCGGGCCTACCTTCACCAATAACATGCTTTGAAAAGCCGTCAACAACCAGAAACCAGACAGGTCATAGCGCGGGTTCATCACGTGACAGAGTTTTCAGGATGTCCAGTATGAAGCATCCGGGGTGAACAAAGGCTGCCTTAGTTAGGCAGGACAGTAGAAGACAGGATAGGGGCGGATGGTGCGGAACCCTCCCCTTTCTTACCTCCAGTTTCTGTAATTCCCACACGCATAAGGGAACCGCAACCACTATGGCCACTAGGTAGATGACCACCGCTAAAGGTCGAATCCACTGCCTCCAGTTCCTCCAGGTACAAGTGCAAGGCATATCTTCGCATAAATCAGCTCCGAGTAGCAAGGGAAAAGAGCTCGAAGGAGATGGTAGTGGGGAGCCCTGTTCTTTGGCTGTTTTGTCGACTCGCATACTACGGAAAAACAGCCGTGGGCCGACTTTACCAGCAGCTCGAACTGCCTCCTCGTCCCACGCTGTGCTTTTTGTTGCCGCTGCTGCTGCCACAAATTCGGCCTCTCAGGGGGCTACCGAGGAGCAGTGCGGGCAGCATTCTTTCTTCCCCACCCTGCATCTACCCAGTTCTTTCGCGATGGAATCCCCGGCAGAGCCGCTGCTTTCACCTGGGCATCGCCCGGAGCTCAGCCTGTAGCATGGCCTGGAGGGGAGCGGAGTAGAACCGGACCTAGTAAGGACCCTGTACTCAGTTCGGTTCTGCCCTGCGGCTGCCTGCCCGCTCGCTCTTTTCTTGGGCAGTGGAGCGCCCTCCCTCCCGCGCACGCAGGCGTCTCCTCGCCGGGTTCTGCTGATAGATAAGAGGTGATAACTTAAACCCACCGGACCCAGGATTGCCTCACTCGTTCCCACAGGACAGCGCCCCCCAAGGCGGAACCTAGGGCCAAACCAGGGCTTCCGCTTCCGCCCCCGCTGTCTGAGGTTGGTAATTCGTCGGCAGCACCAAGCGAGGCCCACCCCATCCGGCTCACTTTGCACTTTCTGATTGGTCACTTGAGGCGGGGCGGGGCCGTAGGGTTGCGGCCCGAGGTTACCAGACTGAAAGAAGGTGTGTGGAGGGTGTGGAATTGCTGCCAGGTGCCCCTTTGGCTTAGGAGGATTCTGAAAGCTGTGCAAATCGTTTGAGAACACTT
Source organism: Catagonus wagneri (assembly GCA_004024745.2). Taxonomy (NCBI): domain Eukaryota; kingdom Metazoa; phylum Chordata; class Mammalia; order Artiodactyla; family Tayassuidae; genus Catagonus; species Catagonus wagneri. The sequence continues at coordinate 15,024,015 of PVHT020000257.1, read as the reverse complement.
GAGGAACCCCCTACTACACTGTTCTGCTGACTATATTCCAGCTTTAAGAAAGCCTGGGTAAGAGGCCTTTACCTTAGAGCTGAACCTTTATCTGCACAAAAGATCTTGGATTCTTTCTGGAAGTGGGTAGGGGAGTTAGCTGGAATAAGACAGAGGAAAGTGAGAAAGGCCCGCTTAGTTTTGTGTTAGTTCCTAGAATCTAGGGGTAGAACCACTTAGTTACTTCAGGATCCTCTGGAAACATCGCTCTAGGGAGAGCTGAATTTTAGAAGCATTTGTGAATATTTGGAAATTGTTAAAAAAAATAGGCATACATTTACGTTTCAAAAGGTTGATATTACAACTGACGAAGAAATTTAATGTACTCAAAGCGTTTAGCTAAACTTATAGAGCAAACAAATGGCAAATGGGATCTTAAAATCTTTCTAAACCAATAGAACGAATATCTCCTCAATCAGATACACAGAAATGTCCTAAATCTGTCACTTTCTGAGGGTCAGGCAGTGTACTAAAATCCCAAAAGGTAGACAGTTTTCCGTGTAACGGAGGAAAAAGCAGATTCAAGTGGTTAAGTTATTTGGGAAGCTCATTGAGCTAGTTAGTGGTAGAACTGGGGTTCTAACTCTGGTATCTGATTCCAGAAGTGCTGCTGAGCATTTGGCCTGTCAGCACCTGCCACCTGAATATTTCTGACATGACCATATATGGACAAGAAGGCCTGCAGCACTGAATACACCCAGCCTAGGGTTCTTGCAGAGGCACTGAGGGAATGTAGTCTTCTCCAGTGGCATCTGCCACAAAGTCTGGAGCTTGATAACGTCTCCATTTTACAGCCTGGCCTCTTTGATTACAGACTGCCTTCTTAAAGGGAAATAGGCCTTTTGTTTGTTCTTACTAAGCTAACCCACAAAACTGAAATTGTTATTTTAAAATTTCCTGATCGTTAAATTAATGCATTGTTAAGTTTTGGGAAGAAGGAAAAGAAGAGTGACCCTTACTCTGCAACTGAGCAGAACCGCTACTTACTTGTTTGGTACACTGTGTCGTCTTCCTTGGATATACTTCATGCATAGATTGTCTGTGTGCTTTCAGCCATAGTCACTGTCATCTACAGTAATCTTCCCCATTCTTTCTCATCGGCAAATCTTTTTCACGTGATGTATGAAACCGTCCTTGATTCCTGGCCCCCTCCCCACCCCAGCCGTATCCTTATAGCATTCATGTTATGTTATAATCGTTTGCTTATTTGTCTTTTAGATTGAGTTTCTAGGAGCAAGCTAAAGTTCTAGAACTTTTAGAATAAAGCAAGAGAGAGAAGGAACCAGAATGTCATATGCACAGGTGATTTCCCACACAGGTGTCTGACTTGGGTTTCATCCCTGGTGAAATTTCTGCAGATCAGCAGAGAAGTGAGAAATATAATACACACACACACACACACACACACACACATATAGTGAGTTTTTTATTTAGTCAGATTTATTCATTCTAAAAGATTAGGCTTTATTTTGAAACTGTCCATTCTGTTTTTTTTTTAATGTGATGGTAGTTATAGAGTAGTTGTTTTCTAAATGTTCTTACTTTGGAGGATAAAACGGTCATTTTATTTGCTCCCATTTGGTTTATTTTTATTTCTGAAATTGTTCTTGGCCCATGAAATTAAAAAGTCTAGTATCACTGAGACAGGGAATGGCCACTGATTTCAGCAACCGTGATGTTGGGGTAGTCCTAATCCACCTGCTTTACTTACTATAGGTATTCTCTGTATCCCTCCTGCATATGACTTAGCCTAAGACTAAGGGTGGATCTGAGCTTGATAGTGTTTGAAAAATAAGAAATGGTTATAACTAGCAGATGATACTAGGGTCAAAAGCAAGCTGTTAGTCATTCTTGATGCAGTTTGCGTAGATGAAATTTATTCATTACTGTATCACCTGAAAATAGGTAGATAAAATTTTGTCATCCATGAATTAGTCTGACAAAATTATAGGTTAACAAAATTCATTTTGAGGGATTCTGGGAGGTGGGCACTGTTAACACCTTGGCATGTATCACCATATCTCTTTATGTAAATATGTCTGTGACGGTTTTAAAACATGGCTCCAACTTCTATACCCTCCTCGTTAAAATACAGACTCTGTATCCGCTCTGTTAAATATGAGTGGGTGTGACTGATTTGACCAAGAGTGTAGTGAAAACGGTCATAGTCACCATGTGACTTCAGAGGCTAGGTCATAAAAGGCCATGCAACTGCACCTTGTCTGTTGGAACACTTGCTTGTGGAACTCTCAATCATCATGTAAGAAATCTGACTGCCCGAGGCTGGTGTGCTATGAAAAGCCCAGCATACATCAGGAGGCCCCTTGAAGGTATCCTGACTGACTGTCACAGCTGAGCCCAGCCCTCCAATTAGCCCAGTCCAGGTGCCTGTCATGTGAGTGGAAAAGCAGATTCTAACTCCCAGCCTTTTGAATCAACCAGCAGCATTTTGAATCTTCCAAGCCAAGGTGCTAGGCTTATGCACCAGAGGAAGCCGTTGCAGCTCTGTCTTATCCTATTTCCTGACCTGAAGAATCCATGAATTCAAGAGAATTAGAATATAAGACACAGACCGGGAGAAAAATTTATGAAAGACACATCTGAGAAAAGACTGTTTTCTAGAGTATACAAAGAACTTTTAAAATTTAACAACACAAAAACTTGATTACAAAAGAGTGGACCAAAAACTTTAATTGAAATCACCCCAAAAGACATCCAGATGTCAACTAACCATATGAAAAGATGCTCTGTATACATGTCATCAGGAAAATGCAAATTAAAACAACAATGACATACGTCTGTGCCCCTATTAAAATGGCCAAAATCCAGAACTGGCAACACCAAGTGCTGGTGAGGATTTTGGCAGTAAATTAACTCTCATACACTGCTGATGGGAACGTACAGCTATTTTGGAAGACAGCTTTGTAGTTTCTTACAAAATGGAACATACTCCACTAATCACACTCTTTACTGTTTACCCAACGATAGCTGAAGTCTTATGTCTGCAAAAAATTGCCTCTGTACATGGATGTTTATAGCACCTTTATTCATAATTGCTGAAACTTGGAAGTAAGCAAGATGTCCTTCAGTAGATAAAAGAGTTGGTAAACCATGGTATGTTCGGACAATGGAATATTATTCAGCACTGAAAATAGTTGAGTTATCAAGCAAAGGCAAGACATGGAGGAATCTTAAATGCTTATTACTAAGTGAAAGAAGCCAATCTACAAAAGCTATATACTGTATCATTCCAACTATATGACATCCTGGAAAAGGCAAAACTATGGAGATAGTAAAGAGATTAGTGGTTGCCAGATGGGAGAAGGTGAAAGCTGAATAGGCAGAACAGTGGATTTTTATGGCAGTGAAATTATTCTATATGATATTATAATGGTGAAATGTGTCATTATAATTTTGTCCAAAGCCAGAATATACAACACCAAGAGTGAATTCTAAGGTAACCTTTGGACTTTGGGTGATTATGATGTGTTGGTGTATGTTCATCTTTGATGAAAAATGTTCCATTCGGGTGAATGATGCTGATAATGGGGGAGGCCGTGCATGTATGGGGATGTATGGGAACTCACTGTACATTTCTTTCAGTTTTACTGTAAGCCTAAAACGATCCTAAAAAAATAAAGTTTAAAAAAAATCAATGAGCATAGTGAAAGTTGTTTAATCTCACTGAATTTAGAGTTGTTTGTTATGTATTTGTTCCAACGAATTGATAACTGAACATGTCTTTGGTCTATGTACGTATGTATTTTCTACCTAATCTGAAAGAGGCTTCTTGCTTAGGGTGATTTTTATTTATTAATTTGTTTGTTTGTTTATTTTGCTTAGAGATGACTTTAAGTCTAGATAAATTGCCTCTGGTTTTTTCCTCCGTCAGGAATATGTTGCCTTCAGAGTCTGACATTGAGTCATCGCTAAAGAATTGAGTTTTAAATTTTTTAAAATAGTTTTTATTTTTTTCCATTATAGCTGGTTTACAGTGTTCTGTCAATTGACAGTGTCAAGCAACCCAGTCACACATGCATATATACATTCTTTTTCTCACACTATCCTCCATCATAAGTGACTAGGTAGGAATTCCATTGTGGCTCAGTGGAAACAAATCTGACTAGTATCCGTGAGGTTGTGGGTTTGACCCCTAGCCTTGCTCAGTGGGTCAGGGATCTGGCATTGCCATGAGCTGTGGTGTCGGCCAGCAGCTGTAGCTCTGATTAGATCCCTAGCCTGGGAACTTCCATATGCCGTGCGTGCGGCCCTAAAAAAAAAAGATAAACACACACACATATATATATATATATATATATATATATATATATATAATTTTTTTTTTGCCTTTTTGCCTTATCTAGGGCTGCACCTGTGGCATATGGAGGTTCCCAGGCTAGGAGTCTAACAGGAGCTGTAGCTGCCAGCCTTCGCCACAGCCACAGCAACGCGGGATCTGAGCCGCGTCTGCAACCTACACCACAGCTCACGGCAACCCCAGATCCTTAACCCACTGAGCAAGGCCAGGGATCGAACCCTCAACCTCCTGGTTCCTAGTCGGATTCGTTAACCACTGAGCCACGACAGGAACTCCTATATATAAAATTTTTTTAAAAAGTGACTAGATATAGTTCCCAGTGCTATACAGCAGGACCTCATTGCTTATCCATTCCAAAGGCAATAGTTTGCGTCTATTAACCCCAGATTTCCTGTCCCAGTTTTAGATGTAAAGGTTGCAAAAATGCTGGGAAGAGCTCCTAGCAGAGTTTAAAAGTGTGCTTAATTTTGTAGTGTGTCATTTTCTCTCCTTGCCCCAAATGGAAGGAAAACGCTTTACCATGTGCCAGATGAGAGGGAAGAAGATCAAAGTGGTACAAGCTGGAATATCTAACTTTCAGGGCTGAACTTTGAGGGTTTTTTTGTCCTTTAAGTTTCAGCTTTACCTACTGCATCTTTCAGGTTGCATTTTAAGCCTTGTTTTTATTATTATTTGTTTCACTAAAAATTTTTTTTCTTTTTACAGCTGCATCTGCAGCATATGAAGTTCCCAGGCAAGGGGCCTGGTCAGCACTACAGCTACTGGCCTACGCCACAGCTGTAGCAATGCCAGCTCCAAGCTGCATCTGCCACCTATGCTGCAGCTTGCAGCAATGCCAGATCCTTAACCCACTGAGTGAGGCCAGGGATTGAACACGCATCTTCATGGACACTATGTAAGGTTCTTAATCCACTGAGCCACAATGGGAATTCCCCTCCTTTTTTTTTTTTCGTCTTTTTGCCTTTTCTAGGGCTGCACCTGTGGCATATGGAGGTTCCCAGGCTAGGGGTCGAATTGGAGCTGTAGCCGCCGGCCTACGCCACACCCACAGCACCGCAGGATCGGAGCTGCGTCTGTGACCTACACCACAGCTCATGGCAACGCCAGATCCTTAATCCACTGAGCAAGACCAGGGATCGAACCCGCAACCTCATGGTTCCTAGTCGGATTCGTTAACCACTGAGCCACAACGGGAACTTCTGGAACTCATTTTTTATTTTTTAATTTTTTTGGGGGCTACCACATGCAGCAGCTTGATGTGGGGTCTCAGTTCCCAGACCAGGGACGGAACCCAGGCCGCAGCGACGAAGGCATTGAATCCTAAACACTAGACCACCAGGGAACTCCCCTAAGCTTTGTTGAAGATACCATGGTTTATTGATCTCTACCTCTCCTATACCTCCCTACATATGTAACAGATAAAACTGTAGATACTTGTGTGTGTCACCATATCTCTCTGTGTCTATATGTCTTTATATACACTCTGCCTTGTCTTAAGTAGACCCCTCTCAAGTATTTTTTGGTAGATAAATATTGTAGTTGCATTTATAAATTTCAGTAAGTGTAATAAGTATATCAAATAGGGAAATATTTAATGTGGTCATGTTGAAATAAAAATGAATTGCAATTTTTAAGAGCACTTGATGTCATTTTATTTCTTTTGTTCAGCAAGTCTGATGATTCAGAGCAAACTATGGCCGGCAACCCAGCTGTGGTCTGAAGACTGTTTCTCTGTGGCCCAAGAACAATGTTTACATTTCTGTTTTTATTGTGATAGAACATACATAACATAAAATGTACCATTTTAACCTTTTGTAAGTGTATGATTCAGTGACTTAAGTTCGCTCACATTGTTGTCAGCTGTCACCACTATCCAGCTCTGGAACTTTTTCATCACCCCAAACTGAGTCTCTGTACTCAGTAAACACTAACTCTCCATTCCCCTTTCCCCCCAGTCCCTAATAACCTCTGTTCTGCTTTCTTCATCTGAATTTGACTATTTTAGATACTTTTATGTAAGTGGAGTCATACAGTATTTGTTCTTTTGTATCTGGCTTATTTCACTTAGCGTGTTTTCAGGGTTCTTCCATGTTGTAGCATTCTCAGGATTTCCTTTGTTTTAAAGGCTGAATGAGGAGTTCCTGTCGTGGTGCAGCAGAAACGAATGCGACTAGGAACCATGAGATTGGGGATCTTTAACCCACTGAATGAGGCCAGGGATTGAACCTGCGTCTTCATGGATGCCAGTTAGATTCGTTTCCACTGAGCCATAATGGGAGCGCCCTGTCATTTCTACTTTTAGTCTTTTCTGATTCTACTCTGAGCAGGTTCTCAATGTCCTTTGAACCCTAGCCTGTCGCTAAGGCAGAGATTGCCAAAATTTCTTGTTTCATGGCACCCTTAGACTCTCAGTAATTTTTTCATCATGTCCTTAGGCCTAAGAAATTTCTAAGAGTTCCATTTAGTAAGTAATTAGGTCCAAACGACCTAATTGTAGACATTCATATAATGTCCAACAGATGTTTCTGTGTTTATCTCAAAAATTTAGACTGTCCCATAGAACCTCTGAATTCACTCCAGTGCCTTGGGGCCCCTTGGCACACAATTGGAAAACTGCAGTCCTAGGGTCTCTTACCTATGTTTCTGACTTGGAGTAGCCTTTGTCCTTGGTTTGCTTCCTGTTTTCACATACCAGCTGCCACATTTCCAAGGCTGGCCTAAAAATTTCTGATGCCTTCCTTTGCTTAACAGATTTAATTTTCACATTCTTGATTCAGATTTATTTCCTCGGTACATTAACTTTTATATTGGATTTTCTTTAAAGAGGCTCTTTGGGAAGTTCTCGTTGTGGCTCAGCGGTAACAAGCCCAACTAGTATCTGTGAGGATGCAGGTTTGATCCCTGGCCTCACTCAGTGGGTTAAGGACCTGGCATTTCAGTGAGCTGTGGTGTAGGCCGGCAGCTACAGCTCCCATCTGACCTCCTAGCCAGGAAACTTCCATATGTCACAAGTGTGGCCCTAGAAAGCAACAAAACAAAACAAAACAAAAAAAACCCTCTTTGTTTAAACCACTGAAATAGATATTTAAGGGAATAGAACATTTGCCCTGTCTTCAAAGCATGTAACTAGAATTACTGAATTATTGACTATCAGGATCTTTAGTCGCCTCACAAGAAAGGTGATAGAGCATCTTAAGCCACCTGATAGTCCTTAGTAGTGTATGTTGTCCTTTGTCACTCAAGTAAAGGGGATCCTGTGAATGGTGCTGACGACTTGCATGGTAAATAATAAATGACCTTTTCTATAAATTATACTCACAGATGAAATTTCCAGTTGCTCCATCTGATGGGGGAGGTTTTTTTTTTATTTGATGTTTTATTTTCAGACTGGTTTAAGTGACATTTCTGACATAATCAATTTACGGGCTAGAAGGAATGTGAAAACCCCTAATACCTTTAACAGATTCAGAATGAGATAACTCATGAATTTGAGGAGAGAAGGTATATTTTTTTCTTTCCTTCTTTCTTTCTTTCCTCCCTCTCTCCCTCCCTACCTCCCTCCCTACCTCTCTCTCTCTCTTTCTTTCCCTTCCTTCCTTCCTTCCTTCCTTCCTTCCCTCCCTCCCTCCCTCCCTCCCTCCTTTCTTTCTTTCTTTCTTTCTTTCTTTCTTTCTTTCTTTCTTTCTTTCTTTCTTTCTTTCTCTTTTGTCTTTTTAGGGCCGCACTTGTGGCATATGGAGGTTCACAGGCTAGGGGGTCCAATCGGAGCTGTAGCCGCTGGCCTATGCCACAGCCACCCCAATGCAGGATCCGAGTCGCGTCTGCGATCTACACCGCAACTCACGGCAACGCTGGATCCTTAACCCACTGAACGAGGCCAGGGATTGAACCCGAGTCCTCATGGATACTAGTTGGGTTCACTAACCACTAAGCTACGATGGGAACTCCAAGAAGGTATTTCTGATTAGAAAGACAATTTTGTGCATTATCTATCAGGAAGATCTGTGCCCTGAGGAAAGAAAAATACTTCATATGAGACACATTCTTTTAGGATTTAAACAAAAGACACTGTGTTGTTTACTGGACTTTAGAGGCTGGACTCTGGTGCTCCCCACGGAAAGAAGGGTTGGCTTCCATGAAGGAAGGAGAATTTATGGGAGGAGCTTTCCCTGGTGTGGGGGAGGTTTTCTCTTTCACGTGTGAGGAGAGTATCTGTGGAGCTTGAGCTTTACCTCTTACTTCCCCACGTTTTTCAGGCTGTCAGTCGCCCTGTGTACACTCCCAAGCATATGTCCTACGTGGTTTTACATGGCTCCGATATGGGGTGGTGTGAGAATGAGTTCCTCTCCTGCCCTGTAGAGTGGTGTTCTGTGCAAGCATAGCTCTCAGTGGAGTCCACCAGGCTTGGATCCGTGTAACCCATGCTCCTATTTTATGTAGCATCTTTATTTTGTTGATGTAGAACTAGACCGTCTTTTTTTTTTTCTCCTAAAGTGTAAATCCTATGATTTGTGCTTTCTGATTTTCTCATTTGGGAAAATGTTACCAAAACTTGGCTTCTCAACACCAGAACCAAATAGAAACTCACAGAGTTTGGGGCAAAGGAGAAAAAACTTAGCTTTATTGCTCTGCCAGGCAAAGGAGGCCACAGCAGGCTAATCCTGTGCCCTTCCTTGCGAGCGATTAGGAGGTGGCTTTATAGTTTGGGAGTGGAAAATAGGGCCACAGATAAGGATCTGGGTAGATGCAAGCTTGTATTCTTCAAAGTTGGCGAGTTTAGTGGCCCCAGGACTGGTTCTGGGGTGTCCTCTTCTTTGGTTTTCATTTGGTGGATGTTTTAATTCTGCAGAAGAACTCAAAGATATTGTTGTATATATTCCTTGAGGAGAAACCAGGACCCTGCCCCAAGGCTGCACTATTCTTTCTTTCTTTCTTTCGTTCTTTTTTTTTTTTTGCTTTTTTAGTGCTGCAACTGCAGCATATATAGGCATATGGCAGCGTATGGCAAGTTTCTGGGCTGGGGGTTGAACTGGAGTTATAGCTACCAGCCATAGACACAGCCACAGCAATGCGGGATCCAAGCCATGTCGGTGACTTGCACCACAGCTAACAGCAATGCCAGATCCTTAACCCACTAAGTGAGGCCAGGGATCGAACCCCCATCCTCATGGATATTTGTAAGATCCTTAACCCACTGAACCACTATGAGCACTGCTGTTTCTTGGCTGTTCCTCCCTTGTCTCTTCATCCCCTCCCTTCCCTGATTAGCAGCTGTTTGAACCTACCCTTTGGAACTTAGGGAAGGTCATGGAGGTTGAAGCTTATTCCCTAAAAACAAGAAATGGGGGGACACAGAAAGACCTGTGCCCAGGAACTTCTCCCTAGGACCGTCTCTAGGCCAGGATAGAAGAGTCAGGCAGTTAGAGTTGTTTAGTTCTAACTTTTCAGCTCTCCTTATTCTCAGGAACCCTGGGTTTATGATCAGTGACTCTAGGAAAGAAGACAAGTAGAAAAACACCTTACCTAATGTAGCTTCTGTTGCTGCTGTAATAAATGGCCACACCATTAGTGGCTGATATAGAAACATATGGCTTCAGAATAGCAGGTCACTCAGTTGGGAGTCCTTGGACTGTTAATAACCGAACGATACGAGATTTGTACACTATTTGCAAACTAATTGTGTTAGCCAGCCACAATTTCATAGATGCTGACAAGACATAGGAAATCTGGGAGTTCCTGCTATGGCACAGTGGATTAGGAATCTGACTGCAAGGGCTCATGTCGCTGAGAAGGTGTGGGTTTGATCCCCGTTCTGGTTAAAGAATCAGCTGTTGCCACAGCTGTGGTGTAGATTGCAGTTGTGGCTCAAATTGAATCTCAGCCTGGGAACTTCCATATGCCGCAAGCGTGGCCATTAAAAAAACAAAAGAAAAAAAAAGGGGAGTTCCTATTTTGGCTCAGTGGTAACAAACCCAACTAGTATCCATGAGGATGCTGGTTTGATCTTCTGGCCCTGCTCACTGCATTAAGGATCTGGTGTTGTTGTGAGCTGTGGTGTGCGTTGCAGACATGGCTTGGATCTGGCGTTGCTGTGGCTGTGGTGTAGGCTAGTAGCTGCAGCTCCAATTCAGCCCCTAGCCTGGGAACCTCCATATGCTGCAGGTGTGGCCCTAAAAGGCAAAAAGAAAAAAATGGAGTTCCCTCTTCCCTCTTGGAACTTCTGCATGCTGTGGGCATGGACAGTCAATCAATAAAAAGAAAAAGAAAAGAGCTAGGACCACCTGTGGAGGGATGACGTCACCAAGGGGAGCAGAAACCATTAGTGTTGGACCTCACTTTCCTCCCTTCCCTGATCTCACATTCATGTCCACCACTGGCCAAACCCAACTGGAAGCCAGAGGACAAAGGAGCCTATTGACGTGGTCCAAGCAGATCAGCCTCCCAGGGCACAAAATACAGCAAAGAAGTCAGAGGTTGGATTTGGAGTGACAAATGAAGGCCAACCCAGCAGAATGTAACAAAGTACTCAGAAGAATACTTTAGTTTAAAATACTCTGACTCCCCAGTGCTTCCGTTACTGGCTTATTTTTTAAATTTTATTATGAGAGGCAATGAACTGGAAATTAGATGTTTGGGACTTAAATCTTCCTACATTTCTATGGTAAACAGTATTGTTTATTTTTACTCTGTACCTATATAATTGCACCATTTACCTCATTTTACTCGCCAATGTCCTCCCGAAATTGACTGCTACTTCACTGTCATCATTCCTATTTTATCTGCAGAGAACAATCCATTATGATTTTTGAATGTGCCCTCATTTTTATGTGACCTCTGGCCTGCTGTGGATTTGACCCAATTATTTCAGCCATCTTCATGTTTGATTCTCATCACTGTGGGGTGAATGAACTGAGTGGCCATCTGCATTGATTACAAAGGAGCTCGCAAATGATGGTATCAGCAGTGCCATATCCTGGTCATGCCTCACAGAAGCATTCTTCTCAAGAATCAGTTTTAAAAAAATCAGCAGAAGGAAAGATGCTGACCCTTTCCAATCTTTTCCATTTGAATTTCCAGCTCCACTGTCACCAGCATTTTTTAAAATTAATACAGTAGGACAGTTGTCTCGAAATAAGTGCCCTGTCTTTGGAACAAGCAAATGGGTGATAATACCCAGATCTGAAGTTTACAGCACCACCGAACTGACCGTACTAGTTATCCTCAGGGAGCCTGAAACTGCACAGTATATATTTTCTGAAAAGAGGTGAAGCAAAGCAGAGTGAGAGCAAAATTTGCAGCTGAAGACTAGTTAAAATTTTATGCAAAAATATTAATACCAAAATGAGGCTTGGTGGTCTAGTTTTCTTTCCAATTATAGTTAATCCTTAAAATCTCTAATAAGGATCATAGTATAGCTATCATCATATCATCAGCAGTATCATCGTCATCTTCTCTTATGGCCTTGCAGGATTTCAACCCTTAAGGGAGGACTCCAGTTTCTTAATCAGATTATTTTAATCTTGAAAGATTGTGTGTGTGTGTGTGTGTGTGTGTGTGTGTGTGTGTGTGAAGAGTTGTAAATTCTTAGATCTGGCAGTATTTTGTTTCTGTTTTGCCTAAAGATGGTTTATAAAGCTAAGACAGTTTCTCATTATGGAAGCCTATTGATATGAACTCATATTGCTGTGAGCTGTGGTGGAGGTCACAGATGCAGCTCAGATCCCGTGTTGCTGTGGCTGTGGTGTAGGCTGGTGGCTATAGCTCCAATTTTACCCCTAGCCTGGGAACCTCCATATGCCGCGGGTGCAGCCCTAAAAAGACAAAAAAAAAAAAAAAAAAAAGGAAGAGGCCAGGGATTGAACCCAAATCCTCATGGATACTAGTCAGGCTCATTACCTCTGAGTCACAACAGGAACTTCCCCAGTTTATCTTTTAGCTGTTTTTCTCATCACTTTTTTTTTTTAACTTTTGCTCGGTAGGAAACTGTATGCAGCCAGGGCAAGGGAGCTCTGGGTCTGAGGCCCGTACATAACTTTTTTAACATAAAAGAAGTCGTTTTAGGCATAAACCATTATGTGATCTAAGCTTGGCCACAAGGCTTGCCCTTGCAGAAGAACAGGTCTCAGGAGTTAATGATTTTAAGGGAACAAAAGAAGGTAAAAACAAACAGCTATTACCAGGCCAGGCAGATAACCACACTGGGAGATAATAGATTAGCTGCAAAAGCTTGCAGAGTTAAAGATTAGCCTGAAGCACATTCTTGAGCTGTTTTGTGAATTCAAACCCCCTGGAGCACTGAACTACCAGATTAATTGGAACCTAAGGAATGGTGATGCTGACCTTTTCTGACCCTTAGGACTTCATTCCATGGGGGCCTGAACTCTGTCAACCTTTAACCTAATTCTGTGTTGAATTCTCTGCCCAAGCCCCTTCATGAATATGCATATACCACCCAAAGCCCTCTCATGAATATGCATGTACCTTTAGCTTAAAACCTCCCCGATATTTTTTTTTTTTTTTTCTGTTGGGGAAACTCTGATGTGGGAAAGAGTCCCAGTGTTCTCCTTACTTGCTCCAAATTATAAATCCTTCCTTCTGCTCCTTGGCATGGCTGTGTCTTTTGGCTCAACCCCCACCAAGTGGTGAACTCATTTTCTGGTGACAAACCCACTCCTGCTATTCAGGCTTTTCCATGGCAGTATCCCTAATGGCCAGAGAAGAGTGAAGGCATGTTTCCAGGGGTCTGAGACAGAGCCTGAGAATATAACGAGGGAGAAATTTCTCCTTATATATTTTATCTGAAGAATTTATTGGAACTTTATAATATAGTTACATACAAATGTATATAAATACATATACTTATATAATGTATAAAATTAGAGCAAATACAGGCATATATATTTTAAATTTAGATTAATTTACCAGTTGCTATATTTTCATATGGCTTTGAATATACCCCATGACCTTGCCACTTGTTTTATGGACCTAGTTTGAGATGCACCAGGCATACAGATTTCCTGAATGTCTTTCATTCACCCATCAAATATTTATTGAGTACCTATTATTAATCATCACTGAACAAAGCACTTGAGTTACTGTGGGGAATGTGACATCTTGATCTCAGCCTCTGCACCGTGAGCAGTGCCAGCCCTTTGTTTCAAATGCCCAACCCCCTTTCTTCCTACCTAGTCAAGTCCTACCTGTGAATCTCTCTTCCCACCAGACCTCACTCTGAATTCCCAGAGTTCTGAGAAGACTTACAGTGTTTCTCTCCCACATGAGGTCAGCAGCCCTGCCTCAGACACCTAGCAACAAGTTAGCTGAGCAGGTTGAGTTTCAAGGACTCTGGCTAAAAACAGTGCTTGATATGCAAATTGACATCCCAGAAAAGGGTGTTTCTTTTGCTAGCCAGACTGAACTTCCCACATCAGTTGGGTGGTCCCTGCCCCTCTCAGTGCCTCCATAAATACGCAAGGTGGCAGGGGAGTACAACCATGGTGCAGCCAGCTGTGCTTCTCCAAGCAGGCAGGTGTGAGAGACCCAGGGTACCCCATGTGTCACGTTCACCTTTATGCCCTTTCTTCCAGCCTCCTCTTGTGTGGTGCCAGGTCCTCGTTGTCCCCAACAAGAGCTACTTGGCATTTATTTTTGCAAAGACTTATACATTTAAATGTTTTCTATGTCTTTGTAGACCATGGACTTTTTTTACACTTCATTTAAAAAAGATTTAATGGATTTCCCATTGTGGCTCAGTGGGTTAAGGACCTGATGTTTCTGTGAGGATGTGGGTTCCATCCCTTACCTCATTAAATCAGTTGGGGATCTGGTGTTGCTGCAAGTTGCTGCAAGCTGTAGTTTGGATCTGATGTTGCCATAGCTGTGCTGTAGGCCTCAGCTGCAGCTCTGATTTGACCCCTAGCCTGGGAGCTTTCATACGTTGAAGGTGCATCCATAAAAAGAAAAAAAAAGATTTTGTCACAGTATTCAGTAGGTAAAGACATTCAATAAGTGCCTGGTGGATGTGAGAGGAATGTTATAGAACATTACTCACCCGCAGGCAGAAAGCCAGTCTACTGACACCAGGTTGTGTGGTGAAGGAAAGTACAGCATTTATTGCAGGGCACCAATCAAGGAGTCCAAGTAGCCTGTGCTCAAAAAAAGCCCAAACTCCCAGATGGGTTTCATCAAAGCATTCTGAAAGGCCAGGTGAGGGAAGGGAGTCCCAGGGTGTGTGATCAGCTCATGCATAATTCTCTGATTAGTTGATGGTGACATAATGGGGCGACGTCACAGGGGTTAACGTTACCAGTCCTTAGGCACCAGTACGCCTGGGAGCTACCTGTTCATGGTCATCAAATAGTTAACTTCTTCCATTTGGTGGGGGTTTTTGCATCTGTAAACAGCTCAGGGGAGTTCCGTCCCTCATCCTCTTGTCCTGGTGCAGCTGAAACGAATCCGACTAGGAACCATGAGGTTGTGGGTTTGATTCCTGGCCTCGCTCAGTGGGTTAAGGATCTGGTGTTACCATGAGATGAGGTATAGATTGCGGATGCAGCTCGGAGCTGATGTTGCTGCGGCTGTGGTGTAGGCTGGCAGCAGTAGCTCCATTTCGACCCCTAGCCTGGGAACCTCCATATGCCGTGGGTGCAGCCCAAAAAAGCGAAAAACAAACAAACAAGCAAACAAACAAAACAGCTCAGGAACTGTGCATCATATACTGTTATCTGGGTACTTCAGAGAGGAGCTTAAGCAGAGGACACAGGGGAGGGGCCTGTTCCAGGAAGGCCCCAATTGTCCTGCTCGGTTATATGAAAAGTACACAGTTGAATTTATTATTTTGATAGTTGTGAAATAAAATTCACATTTTTATGGCAGGGCAAGAAAAATTTAAACATAAAAATTTTCTCTGCCTTTGGCCTCCACCTTCCCCTCTACTGTGTGTTCTGTATCTGCATTATGCATTGACCAGACCTACTCACTGGCAGAAATACCTGCTTAATCATAAAGGACATCATTCCCCTAGCACCAACAAGACAACTCTTTATTTTATTTTTTGCTTTTTAGGGCTGCACCTGTGGCATATGGAGATTGCCAGGCTAGGGGTCTAATCAGGGCTATATCTGCCGGCCTGTGCCACAGCCACAGCAATGTGGGATCGGAGCCATATCTGTGACCTACACTACAGCTCACAGCAACACGGGATCCTTAACCCACTGAGTAAGGTCAGGGATCGAACCCGCAACTCATGGTTCCTAGTCAGATTCGTTTCTGCTGTGCCACGATGGGAACTCCCAACAAGACAGCTCTTTAAAAGATAACATTCCTTCCTAATCTTGTAAGGGGCCGTGATGATTCATGCCCCCTATTTGCTGGACTGCATAACCTGTCAATATTATGGCATTTAATGTACAGCCCTCAGTCATAAAAACTGAAGCACAACGCCTAATTCAGTAAATATCGAATCAAGGAATTCAGAATGAATAAGTGAATGAATGAATGACTGAAGGAATAAATTGTTAAAGTCTAGGCTTTCAACTCCTCTCACCCCCATGATACCTTTTCTGGCTGTTCCAGGCCCCAGTGATTGCTCCCTATCTGTGTCATTCATTTAGAGGTTACATAGGCTACTCTAAAGAGTTGGTTATACTCTGTATTTGTTAACAGGAAAAAAAAAAGCACAACCTAAAAGTTGAGAATTATACACTGGGCCCTCTCACCCTTGTCACCCAGAACCTTTGCCTTGGCCTTCCCACAGCTGAATCTACCACATCCACTAAGACTCCACCCAAGTCCAGCCTCTCGCACCAAAAATTCCCTGATTTTTCCAGTTCATTCTCATCTCTTCTGGTTCTTGCAGAGAAGAATCATAGGACTTTTTTTCTGAGCGACTTAGTATATACTTCAACCTACTCGCTTGAGTCACTAGCCGACTTTTTGTGATAAATGTTATGTTTATCAGCCCGCCTCAAGGGAAAGGCATTTGCCATAGTCCTACGACTTCAGGAGACCTCTCTGAGCATCTGCTTCCCGCTCTGCAGTGTGGGTGACAGTGACCATGCAGTGGTTGCAGAATTAGCCAGGGTACCAGTACAGGGCCTGGTCCATGATGCAATGTCATGACTGTTAGTTTTGCTCAGAGGCAGTGCTGGGCCAGGGAAGGAAGGCCATCCCCGTCCATCCCCACACCCTTCAGTATCTGGTGTGTCCCCTGAACCCCTTATCTGGAAATGAGGAGTCAATTCAATCAGCATGGTGTTTAGGTTGAGTTCCCTCAGAAGATCCCGAGACCAGGATGTACCTGTGAAGGTCGATGTGGGGGTGACTTGGAAGAGCAGGAGGAGAGTGGAAAGGAGGGGACACCAGGGCCGGGGGCGTTCACAGACAGGCCACCCCTGAGGGCAGCTGGTGCTCACCCACTGGGAGCCTGAGGGATACTTTGTACAATGTGCTCAGAATGGTCTCCCCCGAGAGACAGGAAGCTGGCGCCTCTGTCCACCAGAGTTCTTCCAGCGTTGATTGCTGGCTGCTCAGTGGGACCCTGACCTCCCCACACTGATGGCCTATCCGACGCACAGCTGAGTTCCTGCAGTGGAGACAGCTCTCAGGCAGGGAAATGCAGGGTGGGGTTGCCAGACTTAGCAAATAAAACTACAGGATGCCCAGGAGTTCCAGTTGTAGTTCAGGGGGTGAAGGACCCAATGTCTCTGTGAGCATGTGGGTTCAATCCCTGGCCTTGTTCATGGATTAAGGATCTGGCATTTCTGCAATCAGTGGCGTAGGTCACAAATGTGGCTCGAATCTGGTCTTGCTGTGGCTGTGGCACAGGCCTGCAGCAGCAGTTTTGATGCAACACCTAGGCCAAGGAATTCCAAATGCTGTGGGTTCAGCTGTAAAAAGAAAAACAGAAAAACTAGAGGATGCCCTGTTAAATGTGAATTTTCAATAAACAGCACATAATGTTTTAATGTCTCTTATAGGCTGAATTCTATTCTTTCCCCCCCAAATTCACACGTTCAAGCCCTCACCCTCCTCACCTCAGATGGCATTTGAGGTAGCATCTTTCCACAGTTAAGATAAAATGAGGTCATTGGTGTGGGCCCTAATCCAGTGTGACTGGTGCCCTTACAGACACTGTCACACACAGAGGGAAGGCCTGGTGAGGACCCAGTGAGAAGACGCACGTCTGCAGTGCAGGGACATCCACAAGCCTCAGAAGAAACTAACTCTTCCAACACCTTGAATTTGGACTTCTGGACTTCAGAACTGTGAGAAAACACTTTTCTGTTGTTTAAGCCCCCTAGTCTCGGTCATGTTGTCATGGCAACCCTAGCGAACAAATGCAGCATGTGTTACAATATTGTGTGGGACACCCTTATACTACAAATATTACTTGTTGTTTACCTGAAATTCAAATTTAATTGAGCTATATTTTACCTGACAACCTTGATCCAGGGGCTTGTTGAAGGTATAAGATCAGAGTAGCATCTTCATTTATTGAGTATTTATTGAATATCAGACATATTCAGATATATCTGGGGTGGGGTTTATGGTGGGAATGCGGAATAACGAATGACTCCAGACCCTGCTTTGCTTACTTTTTTGTGTTGTAATTAGGTTTGAATGGATGAAGGCTGCATATAGAACTGCTTTGAAAATTATAAAATGCCACACAAACAAATGAAACAAAATTCATTTTTCACATGTTTCCTAAAGCTCCCAGAATAGTGTCTGGTACATAGCAGCTGCTTGACAAATATCTAAATCAGAAGAAATTATTATTATTATAGATGATCAATAAATAATTGTTTATGTGTTGATTAATGTCCTAAGACTCAGGGAAGGCAATTTTTTTTTTTTTTTTTTTTTTTTGCTTTTTAGGGCCACACCCAGGGCATATGGAGGTTCCCAGGCTAGGTGTTGAGTCAGAGCTGCATCTGCGACCTACACCACAGCTCACGGCAATGCCGAAAGCTTAACCCACTGAGCGAGGCCAGACTGAACCCAAAACCTTGTGGTTACTAGTTGGATTCATTTCTGCTGTGCTACAACGGGAACTCCAGAGAAGACTATTTTAATATCTTCCTAGGTCCTAGATGTACTTGTTTTTGGAGCCTTGCCTTCATATCCGATCATATTGAAGTGAATATTTCATACATGAATATTTATATATATAATATTATATTTGCTGTAGGAATTTTTGAATTAAAATTTTAAAATAATTTAGTTCTTGGAAAGATTGTCTGAGTAATTCAATTCAGATTAGCCTTGATCTTTTTTAAGAGGATGAGGGGCCCATGAACTTGGATGAAAAGGAATTTTTATTTTTATCAAATTCAAATTGAAATTTGGGATTTTCTTTAATTATGAATGTAAGCCACATATCACATTAACATTAACAATATCTCTCTCACCAATAGAAATCACAAATAATATTACAATCACATTACAGGGGTATCCCAAAATATTATTTATACCCATTATTACTGTAAAAATGTCATAGTTATTATTAAATCTACTGCAATATCTCATTATTTACGTGTTAATCAATGAGCACATATGTTACAAAATAGTCTTAACATTTTTTTGAAGATTAAAAAAAAGATGGTTGATTTCCCTTGAAATATGTTTTATTTTTTAATTCAATGAATTTTATTATTTTATAGCTGTACAACCATCATCACAACCCATTTTTAAAATATTTCCATCCAAAATCCCCAGTCCATCCTCTCCACCCCCTCACCTGTCTCCTTTGGTAACCATAAGTTTTTCAAAGTCTGTGAGTTGGTTTCTGTTCTGCAAATAAGTTCATTTGTGTCCTTCTTTTTTAGATTCCACATATAAGTGATAACATAGGATGTTTGTGTCTTACTGTCTGACTAACTTCACTTAGTGTGATAATTTCTAGGTCCATCCATGTTGCTGCAAATGCCTTTATTACATTCCTTTTTATGGCTAATTCATATTCCATTGTGTATAGGTACCATATCTTTAACCACTCTGTCGATGGATATTTAGGTTGCTTCCATGTCTTGGCTATTATATATAGTGCTGCAATGAACATTGGGGTACATGTATCTTTTCAAGTCATGGCTTTCTCTGGATAGATGCCCAGGAGTGGGATTTTTGGATCAAATGATAATTCTATTTTTAGTTTTTTGAGGAATCTCCATACTGTTTTCCACAGTGGTTGCATCAGTTTACATTTCCACCAACTGTAAGAGAATTTCCTTTTCTCAACACCCGGTCTAGCATTTACTTTTTATAGACTTTTGATGATGGCCATTCTGGCTGGTATAAGGTGGTACCTCATAGTAGTTTTGATTTACATTTCTCAGTTAGTGATGTTAAATATCTTTTCATGTGTTTTTTGGCTATCTGTATGTCTTCTTTGGAAAATTGTCTGTTTAGATCTTCTGCCTATTTTTTGATGGGGTTATTTTTTTGGTGTTGAACTGCAGGAGATGTTTATATCTT
This sequence comes from Catagonus wagneri, assembly GCA_004024745.2. Classification (NCBI taxonomy): domain Eukaryota; kingdom Metazoa; phylum Chordata; class Mammalia; order Artiodactyla; family Tayassuidae; genus Catagonus; species Catagonus wagneri. The sequence goes on along the minus strand of PVHT020000257.1, from coordinate 15,004,184 downwards.
GGAGATTAATCCCTTGCCAGTTGCTTCATTTGCAAGTATTTTCTCCCATTCAGTGGATTGTCTTTTTGTTTTGTTTAGGGTTTCCTTTGCTGTGCAAAAACTTATCTTTTATTTATGTTGAGGTAAGTTCCCTCTATGCCCACTTTCTGGAGGGTTTTATCAGAAATGGGTGTTGGATTTTTTCAAAAGCTTTTTCTGCATCTATTGAGAGGCTTATGTAGTTTTTATTCTTCTGCTTGTTAATGTCATGTATCACACTGATTGATTTGCAGATACTGAAAAATCCTTGCATCCCTGGAATAAATCCCACTCTATCATGGTGTATGATCTTTTTAATGTATTGCTGGATTCGGTTTGCTAGTATTTTCCTGAGGATTTTTGCATCTATGTTCATCAGTGATATTGGCCTGCGATTTTCTTTTTCTTTTTTTTTTTGTGGTATCTTTGTCTGGTTTTGTTATCAGGGTGATGGTGGACTCATAGAATGAGTTTGGCAGTGTTCCTTCCTCTGCAATTTTTTGGAATAGTTTCAGAAAGACAGGTGTTAACTCTTCTCTAAATTTTTGATAGAATTTACCTGTGAAGCCAACTGGTCCTAGACTTTTGTTTGTTGGAAGTTTTAAAATCAAAATTCCAATTTCAGTACTTGTGGTTGGTCTGTTCATCTTTTCTATTTATTCTTGGATTAGTCTTGGAAGATTGTACTTTTCTAAGAATTTGTCCATTTCTTCTAGATTGTCCATTTTATTGGCGTATAGTTGCTTGTAGTAGTCTCTTATGATCCTTTGTATTTCCGTGATATCCGTTGTAACTCTCCTTTTTCATTTTATTAAATTTGAGTCCTCTCTTTTTTTCTTGATGAGTCTGGCTAAGGGTTTATCAATTTTATTCATCTTTTCCAAGAACCAGCTTTTCGTTGTATTGATTTTTTCTATGGATTTCTTTGTTTCTATTTCATTTATTTCTGCTCTGATCTTTATGATTTCTTCCTTCTGCTAACTTTGAGTTTTGCATGTTCTTCTTTCTCTATTTGCTTTAGGTGTAAAGTTAGGTTGTTTATTTCAGTTTTTTCTTGTTTTCTGAGCTAGGCTTGTTTTCTTGTTTCCTGAGCTATTGCTATAACTTCCCTCTTAGAACTGCTTTTGCTGCTTCCCATAGGTTTTGGATTTCATGTTTTTGTTGTCATTTGCTTCTAGGTGTTTTTAAATTTCCTCTTTTTTTTTTTTTTTTTGCCTTTTGTCATTTTATGGCCGCGGGTCGCACCCGCGGCATGTGGAGGTTCCCAGGCTAGGGGTCTAATCGGAGCTGTGGCCACTGGCCTGCGCCGCAGCCACAGCAACGCAGGATCCGAGCCGCGTCTGCAACCTACACCACAGCTCACGGCAACGCCGGATCGTTAACCCACTGAGCA
>PVHT020000257.1:14981557-14998420 GCA_004024745.2 Catagonus wagneri | reverse complement strand
TTTTTTTTTATTTTTTATTTTTTTGCCATATCCCTGTCAAAACATCAGTCATTTTGGATTTAACCCCTTTTAGGATTTGGGTGGTATTAGTTTTAGCAATGGTGAAAACAGAAGACAGTGACAGTGAAACCCTCACAGAAATAAAGCAAGAGTCTGACAAAATGTTAGGAAATTGTGGAGCTTATATTTATTCTAAAGTTGAGTTGCTATCCATCAAGACGATGCAAACAATTCATTATTTAATCCAACGCCTTCTTTCAGTTTGCTTTCCTCTCAAATTGTCAGTCATCAGGGGCTGAACAAGAAAGTAAAAGCTGAAAATGAGCAGGCTTTACTGGGCAGAATAAACTGGGAGATAAGCTGGAAAATTAGGGCTATTAACAAATGAAAAAAAAATCAGAAACAGTTTTAAAAACAAAAATGTCACCAGTAAAATATGTCTCTAAGGTCAAATGAAATGCTCTGATGTTGATTCTCAATTTCCTCTTCATTTTATTTGAAGGGTCTCCTCTTAATTATTTCCCTAATTTAAATCTTTGACATATTACCCTCATTGGCGGTTAGGTCTCTTAGTATCTCTTAACTAAGGATCATATTTTTTTCCTTTGTTCTATTTATTTCAATAATTCTTTATTTAGCTTAATTTATTTTTATATGTCCTACCCAAATGCTTAACTGGTTCAAACACTTAACTGGTTTCCAAACGCTCCTTGTTTAAATAACAAGATAAAAAGTCATAGAACGTTTTATTTTCCTAGATTCGGAGATGATGGCACTCTTTCATTTTGGGGAAACGTATGACCAAAGAATTATTGAAGTTAATGAAAAAAATAACTAGGGGGTATATTAATATCAGGTGTTTTTTTGGGGGGGTTGTAAAATGTTTCTCTGTGGGAAGATACTTGTATTTCATTTTCCAAAAGCCTTTGGCTTTTTGCTGTGCGGTCAGCTAATTCTGAATGCATTTCTTCCACTGGCCAGTGATGTGCTGGTGTTCTGCTGTTTAAATTCCCTGTACCTCAGTTTCTTCATCTCTAAATGGGGATAGACTATTTAGCTCAGAGATATTGAGAGGATTAAATTAGTACCAAGCACAATTCTTGGTGCCCAGTAGGTGCCCCCGTGTGTGATGATTTCCTTCTGGCTTTTGTCATCTCTAGGAACACCAAAAACAAAACACAGGTTTTCCCACATATTAAATACTTCTCTGGGGGTCAAATACTAAACCTGTTTAGTTCCAGGATGTGCCATTCTTGCAGCCCAGTCACAGACATGCTTAGTGAAATTAGGTTTGGAAACAAGATATTGAAACCAGAAGTATAAATTCTAGTGGGTAGACGTAGTATTTTGATATTTTGTTAATATTCACATATTGTGTATGTGTATCTGTTGTGCATAGCTTATACACTGACTTCTAGATTGTATATCCATGTGAGCGTTTTGTTTTGGCAGATATCACTGAAGCATAGTTCTAGGAAGGTATTTCAGTTTTTGTATTTTCTGATCACTGCGAAAATGGGATTGTTAAATAAAAATTAATTCTGTGGCAGGCTAAAGAACAGCCAGCTCCCTTTATCTTGTCACCTTTAGCATAGAGTGCCTATGAAAAATTAAGTTAAAGATAGCCTATTTAAAAAAATTTAATAAAACATATATATATATATATATATGAAATATGTAATGAAAGCCATCCTTTTCAGAATTGCTTATTTTAGAGAGCTAGAAACTTCTTTCAACCATACTGCTATTGTTCTATTGCTAGTTTAGGAAGTTCTTTTGGAATTACCTATGGGACTAATTACAGAATTATATTAAAGAAAAAGCTAGGAGTTCCCATTGCAGTGAAGTGGAAAGAAATCTGACTACTAACCATGAGGTTGCGGGTTCGATCCCTGGCCTCGCTCAGTGGGTTAAGGATCAGGCGTTGCCATGGGCTGTGGTGTAGGTCACAGACATGGCTCAGATCCTGGGTTGCTGTGGCTTTGGTGTAGGCCAGCGGCGACCCTGGTCTGGAAACCTTCATGTGCCATGTGTACGGCACTAAAAAGAAAAAAAAAAGAAAAGGAAAGAGAAAAAGCGAGTCTGATTATGATGTATGCATTTCTTTTTTCGGCTAAAGCGGTCCTGTCCGGTCAGTTACCATCTGCCATATTGAATGACTTGATTACTTCTGAAAATGAAACTTATACTGATGGGAAAAAGATTTTCTTTTAACCAGGCAGGAGATTCAAAGTAATTCAAAGTGTGTAAAGGCAGTTCCTAACTGGAATTCCAGTATTGTTTTAAATGCTAGCAAAGTCCTTGGAAGAATATTGTTACCTATTTGAGGGAGACAGCGTTCATTTGTATGGATAAACTCAGATGCGTGTTTTAAAATCCAGTGGCCTTGCCTCATAGTCAGTTTTTTCTTCTTTTCTTTTTGGCTACACCGTGGCATGTGGAAGTTCCTAGGCCAGGGACTGAAACCACACCACAGCAGTGACTTGATCCACAGCGACAACGCCAGGTCCTTAACCCGCTGCACCACCAAGGAACTCCACATAGTCAGATCTTTTGAATGTAAATATCTATGTTGTCAACAGGGATTCTTTTGGGCTCTCAGACCTTGTATAAAGACAAATGCCACTATTTCAAAAGAAATCATTGTGAATTTTAAACTAGAGTCCCGCATTCAGTTACAGACTCCAGAAACTTCTGAAAGCGGGGGAGGGGGGGAATGTGAAGACCTTTGTGTCCAGACCAGCCTGCTACCTTCCTTTCACTTTCACCTGGATTTATTTAGCGAGTTACCGAAGCTCATGTATATGATTAAATTTCAGCTGGTCATCAAGGCATAAAATGATAAAGACTCTGTGGTCCATATATTGAAACAGAAGCAGTGAAAACAACATGAACTTATTTGCTGACGAGTCCAAACTTTGATCTTAGCAAAAATATTAATAGTGACAGCATAGGAATAAAGACTAAAAATACTTAAGATCATTTCATGTTTGGTTATTAATACAAATGTAAGACTGGCAGTTCCAGTTTGTGGTGCAGCTGTAACAAACCCAACTAGTATCCATGAGGATGCAGGTTTGACTTATGACCTAGCTCGCTGGTGTTGCTCTGAGCTGTGGTGTAGGTCACAGATGTGGCTTGGATCCTGTATTGCTCTGGCTGTGGTGTAGGCCTGCAGCTGCAGCTCTGATTTGACCCCTAACCCCGGAACTTCCATATGCCGCAAGTGTGGCCTTAAAAAGCAAAAAAAAAAGGAGAGCTGAAAAGGAAAAGTAAAGCCTCAGTGGAGGTATGTAAGTCAGACCACATAAAGCTGGGGAGTCGGCAGCACATAAAATCTGTGCCCTGGGCTGAAGCCCTCCCTGTTACTGGGGCTTCTGAGGTTTGGGGGTCTTGCCTTGGCCCCCTACCCTCCGCTGCCCTTCTCAGGCCCTTTAGACTAGGAGCTGCCAAACTGCGCCTTTCCCACCAAGCTTTAGCAGACCTGCAGCCTGGGCCAGCCGTCCGTGCAGTGCAGCTCCCGCAGCGCTACGTCTCCTCACAGTTACCCACACCATAGAAACCAGCATCTCGGCACGCCTGGGGCCCTTCTAGAGCTTGGTAGCCCTGCCCTGTGAACCAGGAAGGGAGTACCTTTGACCCACATTTGATACAAAATCTTCTGAAAATGGTATTTGGAATCGAAGTGGTGTCTATCCCCCACCCTTTAAATATGGTCTGTTTATTTATCTATTCATTTAAAATTTTTTTGTCCTTGCCCACAGCATGTGGAAGTTTCCGGGCCAGGCAGTGACCGGAGCTGTGGCAGTGATGACGCCAGATCCTTAACCACCAGTCTACCGGGAAACTCTGGGTCTCTTTTTAAATAACGCCCATGAATAATTTCCTTCTCTGCAGAGATGTGTCTGCTTTTATTTTCCTCAAGACCTGAAGTGTTGGGACACAAATATCCTTGTGCCCCGCAGGGCTGCATGACCCTATGACCCCGTGGTCCTGCCAGGTCACTTGCAGGGAAGGAAGGCCTCCCTGATGGGGGGCTGGAAGTGGGCCCCCTGAAGTGTCCTCACATTGGTCACCCTGTCCTCATGCTACCTTGTGCCTCAACCTTCCATGGAAAGAAAGAATTAACAACAAAGCACCATGTCTGGGCCAGAGGAATCACAGATGAGTTCTCCCAGTCCAGTAAACAGAAAGCTGGTGTGATTTGAAAGAGACCTCAAAAGGCTTACATCACAGACTGTATTCTTTCCATTTCTCCCCCTCCCTTAGCTGAAGAGGCTAACACTCTTCCTTAGCTAAGTGAAGGAAGCCAGACATGAAAGGTCGCAGAGTATATGATTCCATTTATATGAAATATCCAATTAGGCAAATCCGCAGAGACAGAAAGCAGATTAGTGGTTACAAGTGGCTGGGGAAGCGAGGAGGGGAGTGACTGCTTAATGGGTATGGGGTTTCCTTTTGGGATGTTGAAAAATTTTAGCACTAGATAGTGGTGATGGTTGTACTTAATCCTACTGAATTATACATTTTAAAATGGTGTATTATATGTATCTTATCACATTTTTTTTCTTCCTTAAGTAAAGTGCAGGCTAAATGCAATGGTGAGAATCATTGTTAAGTCATTTGCGCTCACTGATATCTTAGTTGTAATTTTTTGAGTAATCAAGCAATCTCTTAGAAAGACTCAGATTGTTGGACAAAGTCAGAAAATTGTGAGGAAAAGGTGAGGTTGGGGTTCAACACATGAGGAAAAAACAAGAAAGCAGGTCAAGGCAGATTGAACACCAGATCAGTTTTATGTGTCTAAGTGATCTGATCATGGGGTGCCCAGATATTGGTCTTTGAGCTGGGACACTGGGCTTCTGCCTTTGGACTTGGATTCAGACTGGAACTTACACCATGGGCTCTCTTGGGTGTCCTGATTGCAGATCTTGGGACTTCTCACCCTACATAATTGTGTGTGCCAGTTCCTTATAATAAATCACACACACACACACACACACACACACACACACACACACACACACACACACACACCCTGTTTGTTCTATTTCTCTGGAGAACCCAGACCAATAGAGATTTTGGTACTGAGAAGTGGGTTGCTGCTGTAAAAAACCCCTAAAAATGTGGAAGCAGCTTTGGAACCAGGTAATGGGCAGAGGCTGGAAGAGTTTTGAGGTGCATACTAGAGATATGGATGTTGAGGGCCATTCTGGTTGACGTCTCAGGTGGAAATAAGGAGTGTGTTATCAGAAACTCGAGCGAAGGAGATCTTTGTTATAAAGTGGCAAAGACCTTGACTGAACCGTATTTGGTTTTGCAAAGAGTGGAATTTGTGAGTGATGAAACTGGATATTTAGCTGAGGAGATGTCTATGCAAAGTGTTGAAGGAGTGTCTTGATTCCTCCTGGTTGAGGAAGGAGAGGAGATTTGATCTGGAGGAGAAATTGTTGTGCCAAAAGGAATCAGAACTTGAAAATTTGGGCAACTGTCATCCTGTCCGTATTGAAAAAATTGACCCCTAGCCGGGGAACCTCCATATGCCGCAGGTGTGTCCCTAGATAAGGCACAAAGAAAAAAAAAAAAAGAAAAAATTGAGAAAGCGTGTTCTGCAGAGAATATCAAGGGTGTGGCTGTACCATCACTCAGTAGATAAAAGTTTATGGGATTGTAAGAGCAAAAACCCTGCTAGTTTAAACCGAAGGCGAAAGAGATAGGATAAAATGAAGGAAGGCTGTCGGACTTCTTGGCTTCTATCAGGCAGGACCGTAGATGTGTTTGGCAGTGAGCTTGTGATGTTCTTTGAGGAAAGGGGAGGATGATACCAAATCAGATTCTGAGTTTCTGAGGACTGCTACTCTCACTTCAGCAGGCGAAGCTGTTTCTGCCTCAGTTCCAAAGGGCAGGGCCACCCCTCCTGTTTCTGTGGGCCAGGAAGACCCTCCACCTAGTGCCTCTGGAGGAGAGCTACCCTGTGGAGCCTTAGGGACCAAGTCTCCCCGATCCTTGGTGGTGGGGGGCGGGGGAGACTCCTGTCTGGCAAAGCCTTGGAGGTAGAACCCCTGCCTCAATAGTTTCTGAAGGCAGAGCATCAAACCAAATCAGGAATTCCCTGGTCCAATGGTTAGGATTTGGTGCTTTTCATCGCTGTGGCCGGGGTGCAGTCTCTTGACTGGGAACTGAGATCCCACATCAAGCTGCTGTAGGCTATGGCCTAAATAAATGAATGAATAAATGGATACATGAATGAATGAATAGATGAATGAATGACTGAATAATTAAATAAAAGGATTTTTCTCAAGCCTTAATATTGATGCAGTTTGCCTTAATAGGTTTTGGACTTGCCATCCTTTCCTTTTTTCCTATTTCTCCTTCCTGGAATGGTAATTCTGTCCTGTCCTCCTATTGTATTTTGGAAGCAGATAACTTGTCTGTTTTCATAGGTTCACAGCTGAAGAGGAATTTTGCCTCAGGATGAATCATCTCTTAAATTTCACCCCTTTCTGATGATGTTTAAATGAGCCTTTGGAATTCAGAGTTGATGCTGGAATGAATTAGGATTTATAGGCCCATTGGGATGGAAAGAATGTGTTTTGCATGCAAGAAGGACATGAATTTGGGAGGGCCAGGGGAAGAATATTATGGACTAAATGCTTCTGTTTTCCCCACCTGCCAGTTCATACCTTGAAGCCTTAACCTCCAATGGCATTTGGAGATGAGGCCATTGGGAGGCAATTAAGGTTAGATAAAGTCATGAGGGTATGACCTTCATGATAGGATTAGTACCCTTATAAGAAGGAGCAGGGGGAACAGACAGACAGACCGACAGAGACAGAGAATGTCTCTTTTTCTGGGCAAGCACAGAGGAAAGGCCACGTGAAGAGGCAGCAGAGGCAGCTATCTGCAACCCAGGGAGAGAGAACTCTCACCAGACACTGACCCTTCTGGCACTTTGATCTTGACTTTCCAGCCGTCAGAACTGTGAAAAAGTTAAGCCATCCAGTCTTTGATTTTTGGTTATGGCAGCCTGAGCTGCCTAAGACACCGGGTGGGTCTCAGTGGGGAAGAGAGGTGGGAGCATGCTGAAGGCAGACCTACTCTTTTGTGTTTGCTCCAGGCCGGTTGTAGCTGGGAGTGGGAGATCTTAGATTCAGACAACCCTGTGGGTTTATCCAAACGGTAGTCCTTACCAAGCCTCTCCTGGTCGTAAGCTCACCAGGCAGGGGGAAGCCTGCCCCTGCAGAGAGCCCACTAAACAGCACCTGAAACATCACCTGACCATATGTCCCTCAGGAGACCCAAGTCAATGTGAATAAATACTTGAAATTCTTCGATGGAGAATGATCATGTTCTTTGACTCAAATTCCTGAGTCGTGAAGGCACTGTGAAGTATGTGGAGTTATGATGATGCATATTTACTTCTGCTGCTGACTGCTTGATGACTTCTGGATGCTGGGGGTGCGGGTGGGGTGTCAGGAGGGAGAGATCATCATCCCCATGTATTTGTGTGGACAAAAGCAAAACTTCCCAACTAATGCATCCATTTTCCATAGTTGTACTTTTCAGCAAATTATGAGGGTCAAATGACTTATTTTATACGTGTTGAAATGCTCTTAGTTTGAACACGTACCTCAAAGAGGAAATTTCAGAAGTCACATCTCCATGTTTTGTTGGAGTATAAGGAAGCAGATCTGATGGAGGCCTCCTTTTGTGAGGTCCCTGGCAGTGTGGGGGAGCAGTTTGGCCCTTGCAGTCTATCTCTCACTTGTGTTTGCAGACTTTTCTCCCCATAATCCTCTCCCTTTTGCCCTCCTCCACCCTACACAGCTCCTTGCTGTAGACACATTGAATCACTTACTCCCTGTGCCCACAACTCTGGGGTCCTTGAAGAGTCTGTGCTTTGCACAGGCACCTCCTTGGCCTGGATGTTCCTTTTGCCTTCTTTCTTTGGCACAATTCCTTCAACCTCCAAACACCCCATGATATTTTATGAGCTGTAAGAGCGCTTAGACATCACATCACACTGGCCAGCCATTAATGTTAGAAACAACTCTTGGAAGAATCAAATTTGGCTTCTCTCCTGGGTCTTTTCTTTAGATAGAAAAGATACTATCTGAATTCTTAAGTGAACTTGGTAGAAAAATATACACAAAAGCATTTTTTAAGAGCAGATTACCTGAGGGTGCTTGGCCTCGAGGGAGCCTGATCTGCTGTGTGATGCATAGGAAGGTCTTCAGGAACTCCTGAGTTTTTTTTTTTTTTTTGTCTTTTTTGTCATTTTAGAGCCACACCTGTGGCATGTGGAGGTTCCCAGGCTAGGGGTCTAATCAGAGCTACAGCTGCTGGCCTACACCACAGCCACAGCAACGCAGGATCTGAGCCGCATCTGTGACCTACACCACAGCTCACGGCAACGCTGGATCCTTAACCCACTGAGCAAGGCCAGGGATTGAACCCGCAACCTCATGGTTCATAGTCGGATTTGTTAACCGCTGAACCACAATGGGAACTCCGTGAGTTTTTGCCAGGCAGGCCTGAGTAGTCCTCTATGTCAGCTACAAAGAGACCCTCAGAATGTGCTTTCTCCTGACCCAGCTGGACAAGCCCGGCAAGCCCGGTATGGTTCTGGCAAGCGAAATGATAGAGAAGCAAAAAGAGAAAGCCCATGACTTGTACGTTATTCATCTACCTCTGGGGTAAACTGAAGAGTGCGATCAAAGTGGTTCAACTAGTTTGTTTTTTTAATGAAGTTCCTGTTTGTTTTGTTTTGAGGTAGTTTCTTTGGGGGGGGATTAGGGGCAAAGCAGAGTAGAAATGACTTGTTTCTTCCATGTAATCCTATAATAACTACAAGTTTGTTACGGTATTTGGGTTCCCACAAAGAGGTTTGTGTGTGTGTGCATGTGTGTACACGCATGTGTGTGTTTGGGATGTGAGGAGACAGGAAGCTGAATACAGAGGAACTGAACCTTGAGAAAGTACGAGAAAGAGAATAGGGCACACTGTGGTGGAAAGTGAGATAGAGAAATAAGTAGAGCAGAACCTGGGAGGGAGATGAGAAGGGTAGTGGGAAGAAAGCATAAAGGCATGGAACACAGTCCGTCAGAAAATTTAGAGCTGAATTGGATCTTCAAGAATATTGAATACATCCTCTTTATTGCAAAGACATAGGAACTGAAGTCCAGGAAGGCTATGTGAATTAACATACTGGTTAAAATCAGAGCTAAAACCAGCACCTGGATCTCCTGCCTCATGAAGTACATGGTGTGTGTAGTGGGTGGAGGTTAGGGGGGGTGGGGAGAGCTCTGAACTAGAGACAGGGCAGTGATGTAATTTTCCTGTTCACTGTTGTCAGAGAATATATTTTTAGGTGGCAAAATCAGGCCTCTGATACAAATGTAAGATGAATGTGCATCATAGATTTTGTTTAATTCACTAACTGTTGAGGGAACCAGTAAGATGTTATGGGTTAAAATAATTCAAAGTAACTCACACATATATAGACAGATAAGGAATGCTGAAATAAATTAACAAATAAATGTGACATGGCATAGCTTTCATCGAATTCATTAATTATTGGGGGAGTTTGATAAGAAGTTACAACTGGTCGAAAGGAGAATTCAAAGTACCATGCACTTATATAGAAACATAAGGAATACTGAAATGAGTTTTAACATTAGCAAACATATTTAGTATGAATCTTTTAATAATCAGTTGCTTCTATCTGGCACAACTAATTTGCATTTATATGGGCAATAATAATTGTATTATTTTCAGCTTTCTACAAATTATAGAGTTGTAGAGCAACTCAGAAATGATAAAAACCAGAGATAACTGGGAAGGATATGCTAAATAGGACACAGTAATCTTATTTTTCCCTTCAGTCCAAAATCCTGCACAATTTCTCCCAACAAAAGTATGTAATTGGAACTAAAAAAAGATGTTCCTTCATCTCTTTTGGCTCACAAAATTGTTGTCAACGATGAAACCAGGCTGATAAAATGAAAGGACTCAGTAATACAGCCACGGTCTTGCTGCACGCACCTCTGGTCAAGGCTGCTGATGACACAAGAGCCTCTGATGGACACTTGCCACCAGCACTGCTGATGTTCCAATATTGTGCTACATCATTAAGATTCCAAGTCTCGGGCAGGGGCATCAAGTTGACCCGGGTGCCATGCTTTCACTCCAGCCCCCATGGACTAGGGAGAAGGACTGTCTGGTTGTTTGGTTTTGCTCTGGCAAGCCAAGACTCACACATAGGGCTTTCCCTCCAGATGGGAAGGGTATGTGATCTTCTGGGTGGTTGAAAAAAAAATAGCAAATATTTTCTGCAAGTACTATAGGAGGGGTATGCAAAACAACTGGAGATGCAGTAAACTTTTTCTAGAGAAAGATAATACAGTCAAGTGGGAAGAGCGAGGGCTTTAGACCCAGGTGTATTTCGGTCTGTGCTGGGCTCCATCGTTTACTAGCTAAGTTACTGTGCGCGAGTCACAAACTGCTCTCAACCCCAGTTATCACCTTTACACCACTATTAGTATGTCTCAAAGATACTCAAGACTCTACATCACCTGGTTCGTTGTTGTTTCTGTGACCTTATCTACTACCGCTCTTCCTTTGCTAACTTGGCTCCAGCCCCACTGGCTTCCTTAATGTTCTTTGAGCATACAAACACCCACCTGCCTCAGGTCCTTTGCAGTTATTGACTGCATGAAAAATTTCTCACTACATGACTTGTTTTCTCACCTCTTCTTTCAGCTGTATTCACGAGTGTCACCTTGGCTTTGTAACTTATTGAAACTTATAATTCCTTCCACCTAGCACTGCTTCTCCCTTCTTCCTGCTTTTTCTCCATAACTTGTTACTTGTCTGTTTCCCTTCTCTAAACTGTAAGATCCATGAGAGCAGGAAAACAAGTCTATGTTTACATGGCTGTATCCCCAGCATCTTGAACAATGTCTGGCACATAAAAAAGTGCTCAATAATATCTATTGGATGAATAAATGACGGCAAAGGGCCTGGCATACAGTAGGTACCAGATAAATGCTAGTTATCACTTTTTTTTTTTAAATCATGCTCTTCTTTCTTTTCCCTTTTCCTGGCCAGCCACCCCTAATTGACCTGCTTTCCCAGAGGACTTCTGATCTAGTAATAGAATTTTATCAGTCAAGGAATTTAATTTAGCCTCCAAATTTCCCAGCTAATCAACATAACATAGCCAGAATAGTACAGTCCTCATTTTAGCAATGATGTTTAGGAGTTCATAATTATTCTGCTCCTTTGTTCACTGATGTATCTGAACTGTCGTGGCAGGACCAATGGCTTATATGGAAGCTGGGGAAATGCTTGTAAAATTATCTGGAAAGCATATTTTGAGGCACATAAGAGATACCACATCTGAACATTACAAAATCTCACTTATTAGGATTCTCTGGAGAAACAGAATAATAATTATAGTTAACTGAATAATTATAAGGAATTGGCTCACATGCTTATGGAGGCTGACAACTCTCAAGATCTGCAGGGTGGGTAAGCAAGGTGGGGACCCAGGAGAGCCAGTGGCATAGTTCTCTAGGATGGCAGACTGGAGACCCAGGAAGAGCTGATGTTTCAGTTAAAGTCTAAAGGCAGGAGAAGAACTGAGGTCCCATTTTAAAGGCTGTTGCGCAGAAATTCTTTTCTTACGTGGGGGATGGTCAGCCTCTTAGTTATTTTCAGGCCTTCAAGTGATTGGATGAGGCCCACTACATTGGGACACCTGCATTAAATGAACAACATGCTTTGTTCAGTCTACCAGTTTAAATGTTAATCTCATCCAAATGCTCCCACAGAAATCCCTAGAATAATGTTTGGCCAAATATCAGCAACCTATAGCCCAGTCAAACTGACACATAAAATTAACCATCTAAGTTACTCTTATATATTCACCTTTAGTGTCATGGCATAGCTGTTACAAAGAAGCATCTTGAGTAAAAACAAGATGTAGGTCAGCTACCCTATGTAGGTAAACCCTGTGTAGTGTATGTGTAAAGGTTTCAATGCTGAAATTAGCACAGAGACACTATAAGCAAAATAATATTAAGACTGCAACAGTTGCATTCTAGTTCCTAACTGCAGATCTGACCTTTAGCAATTCATTCCACCTTTGGGAGTTAGCTTTCTTTTTTTGAAAACTAGATTACCTTTTTTTTTTTTTTTTCCTTTCGGCAGCTGCGCTGAAGACATGCAAAAGTTCCCAGACCAGGGCTAGAACCCGAGCCACAGCTGTGACAATGGGAATCCTTAACTGCTAGGCCACCAGGAATTCCAAATGCTAGATGATTTTTTTTTTTTAACTCCCACAAGACAGACTTTATTTTTTTTTAACTTAATGAATTTTATTTCAATTATAGGTGTACATAAATCATCACAAGTCAATTTGATAGATTTTGTGTCCCAAACCCACAGTGCATCCCCCCACCCCCCCAGATTGTCTTATTTGAAAAACCAAGGTTTTCCAAAGTCTGTGAGTCATTGTCTGTTCTGCAAAGAGGTTCATTGTGTCTTTTTAGTTTCCACATGTAAGCGGCAGCATTGGGTGTTGCTGTCTAATTTTCTGACTGGTTTCACTTTGCATGATAATTTCTAGGTCCATCCATGTTGCTATAAATGTTGGTAATTCGTTCCTTTTAATGGCTGAGTAATATTCCATTGTGTATATGTACCGTATCTTCCCTATCCACTCCTCTGTCATGACTCTAAAAGACCCATGTACTCCAGTGTTCATTGCAGCATCCTATGCAATAGCCAGGTCATGGAAACACTAGATGATTTTTAAAGATCACTCCCAGCCCTAGGATCTCGAGTTTTTGGTGAATGACAAAACTTCAAGGGAAGTCCTGTGTGCTGGCCAGCAGTGTCACACGCAGGGACACATCTTGAAGTTATGTGCTGTGGTGTCATCCGTATTTGCAACTGAATCACAAAAATAATTCAGCCCGGCCTTTATTTGTTCCCAGTCAGCTCAAAGTAAACAGAGTTTATTCTAGGAAATATCACGTCTTCTTCACGAATGTCCTCACCCCAGGTCTCTTCCTGCCGGTTCCCCGGCTCTCTCATGGAATCCAAAATGGCCTCCCACCTCATCTGAGTAGCTTTGTTTAAAACTTATTTATGTGGGACTCCGCAGGCCCCAGAATTCACGTTATTGAACCCAATGGATCAGTTTTACTTATCAGAATGAGAAAAAGGAAGGTCAGAAGGAATGGGGCATAGCTTTTGCTCTGCTTTTCCCAGCTGCGCAGTGAGCATGGGGTGAGGAGGCAGGCCTCCATTGTTGGTGAGAGCTTAAGAGCGCCACCTACAGGCCCCAGAAAACCATGACCTGACGCACAGGAACCTCTCCCCACCTCTTTAACAAGCTCTATCCTCCTTTGGTCCTCCCCAAGGTACTCAGATAATGTTTTATGTTTTCTGATACAGTGATATTCCTTCAGTTTGAGTTTTAGGTGGTAACTTTTTTTTTTTTTTTTTGTCTTTTTGCCTTTATGAGCCGCACGCGCAGCATATGGGGGTTCCCAGGCTAGGGGTCTAACAGGAGCTGTAGCTGCCGGCCTTCACCACAGCCACAGCAACGCGGGATCCGAGCCGCGTCTGCAACCTACACCACAGCTCACGGCAACGCTGGATCCTTAACCCACTGAGCAAGGCCAGGGATCGAACCTGCAACCTCATGGTTCTTAGTCGGATTTGTTAACCACTGAGCCACGAAGGGAACTCCTTAGATGGTAACTTTTAAAAATACATCCATGTATCTCCTTTATTATCATACTGTTCCTGCATAGTTGGTTCACTGGAACATATTCCTTTCCTCAAGAAAGCTGGTTTTGCCCATCTATGGAAAGGCACTGCTGCTAAATCTGCTAAAGGAAGCCTGCTTGATAAAAGGAGTCTGAATTCAAAGAAGATAATGTAATTTATTGAAGAGTTTAAAAATTGGCTGAAAAGCTCACATAGTGTGTTAATTGTCTTCTGTATTTTACTTGTCATCTGCATTTATCTCCCCCACCCCCCGACCCCCAGTGGGGTGTGTGTTATTTTTGAGTAGGTGTTATTTTTGTAAAAAAGAAAAAAACAGTATCACAAAGTTTATAAAACAAACCATTTTATTTTAAGCAAATGCCTGTCAGTGAACACCAGCACCGTGAAATCTTTTGGGGGAAAAAAAAATCCAGAACCAGTTTGCAGTAGAGAAGATATTTCAGATCTGTTTTCACAGAACTCAGGCCCAATTTGTGAAAAGTTTGACCCCTTGAGTAAAGCTTACATCTCACCTCAGCGTGGAATATAAGAGATTTTCTTATTACACTTAGAATATTATTAATTTTATTACTTTTTTTGCTTTGCATAACTTCTTAGAAACTAAATATTGTATCAAATGGGACTTTGAAAATTATTTTCCTTATTAGGAAAGCTCTAATTTCCTTGAATAATAAAGTAATTGTCAGGAAATATCAGAATATATGATTTCCCATGTTACTATGATGTAATTATCTCCCTTGCTTTGGCTCTTTTTTTTTTTTCCTTTTCAGGGCCACACCCACGGCATATGGAATTTCCCAGGCTAGGGGTTGAACTGGACCTATGCCACAGCCACAGCAATGACAGATCTGAGCCATGTCTGCGACCCACACCATAACTCATGATAACGCTGGATCCTTAACCCACTGAGTGAGGCCAGGGATTGAACCCACATCCTCGTGGATACTAGTTCGGTTCATTACTGCTGAGCCACAATGTGAACTCCCCAAGTGCTCATTTATTATAAAATTGTCTAGGTGCCCAGGTTTTCTGATGAGTTCAGCTTTATACCGAATTTCTGAAGATGATGATAATGGCAGTAACTTATGATTAGAACATTAACATGAACTTAGCATTTGACAGTTTACAGAGTCTTTGTATACATATTCTCAAATGATCCACCATATCGTTATGTCCAGATAAGGAAACAGATTCTGAATAGTCAAGATGTCGGCCCAGTGTCAGCAATGCAGATGGACCGAAAAAAGATTGTGAGCTTTAGAAAGAGACACACTTGGATTCGGAACCAAGGCCAGGCATGTACTAGCTGGCAGACAAACCACTTCTCCACTTAGAGACCCATTTTCTTCCTCTTTCCTAAGGACATCTTGAGATAATATTAAGTGCCCACAGTAGACCGCTAGGCACAGAGTGTGTGCTCAATAAATCTTAGTTCTCCCTCTCTCTTTTAACTGACTGCATCCTGGGTTCCCTTGGGAAATGGACCTCTTGGTCATGGCCTGTCTGTCCCGTCTGTTCTTTCTTGTGAATCATACTGAGGGGCTCTTGGGCATCTTATTCCTGTAAAGCAGGATCCCAGGAGAACTGAGGTGCCCATCTTGCATGGTGCATTACACTAAATAGCTCCTCCACACATGTTTGGTATGTGACTTATCGGGCTCTTGAGCAGGTGCACATGTCTGGCTCCTGAACACAGCACATGGAATCCCCTAGGTTGCCTGACCCATTTTAGGGGGCTGCTCTTGTTGGTTAATTGCACAGTGGCCTGCAAAGCCCTGTGCCTTTCCAGTACAGATAAGATAATTTCTAATCTCCATTCCCTCTCCATTTTGAATCTCTGATCCTGGTGACAACAGCCCCCTATCCCATGCCCCAGGGACAGGCACTGATACGGTGGCAGTGGTGGGATAGATATGAATGTCCTCCATTAGAACAGCCATGAGCAGGAGCTGCAGGAGTAGGGGTCTCTGCGGGCATCATTCTTCATCCAGGCATGTTGTCCCTTGTGAGCACTGAGTAAGGGAGAAATTTGTTGTTGTTGTTAGTTTGATACATATCTTTGTTCATTTGCCCGTAATCTTTCCCCATTTTTCACTTTAGAACCCTTCCATAAGTTTTGAGACGAAGAGTTGAATTAAGTCTGCTTTCAGCACAGGGCAAAAGGAGTTGCACAAATATTGATTAAGTCCTGACAGGTAAAACCTTAACGACAGACCCTAAAAGAGGACAGGCTTATATCACTTGCTGCAAGATGCTTCTGTTGATGTCTTGAATCTTGACTCTCCATTAAGACTTTTGAAACCATGTTTCAGACTTTTGTATTTAAGTATCTATCATAATAACAGATTTCCTTAGCACATTACAGTATATAGTGTACTTTCATATACATCATCTTGCTTACTTTTTCACAGCAGCTTTATGTGTCAGCTAAAGCAAGTGTTATAGAATCTTCACATCATAGGGGAACAATCTGGGCTTGAGAGAAGTGGGATCATTACCCAAGCTCGTCAGCTAGTGTGTAGTAGAGCTTAAATTTGAGTTGACGTATTTTGCTTCTAAAACCAGGATTATACATCCTACTGGCCCGGGTTGTATTTATGTACCCGTGATGCTTGATCTGTGTTGTTTTGAGGTGGCTGCCCTTCCTTGTCTTTCTCCCCAAAGTAAAACTAAAGAAAACTGATAGAACTTTTGAAATCAAAGAAAATCTTGTAGAGGAATTCTTAATCTGGGGGGCTGACTATATAAATGAGAAATAGCTGAAATTTTGTATTCACTCACTTCCAACTGGATAATTAGCGCTTTCTTCAATCATGAACATAGGCAACGAACATTTGTAGTTAGCAGAACCCATGGCTTTGTCATCAATAGCAACCACAAATATTTTTGCATCATATTATAGTTATTGGTAGATCTCTCAAAATATCACCTATGCTCATCACCACTTTGAAATGATGATAGTTATTTGACCTGCCATTAGGTCTTGTTTTTTAGTGTGTTAATACAGAAGGCAGATAGATGTTGCCTTATCACAAAGTTGTTTTTTAAAAATATTCTGAT
>PVHT020000257.1:14969280-14980557 GCA_004024745.2 Catagonus wagneri | reverse complement strand
TAAAAATATTCTGATAAATGTATTTTAATGTAATTGGTGTTCTTATAAATCTATATACTTAATTTTGTTCACTGTCATATATGTGGGTGAGGAAATGTGTGTGCATGTGCAAGCATGTATGTTGTAGCTTTCCTATTCTCCCTAGAAACACATTATATGTATACATTTAAAAATACATTTAATAATATTCTTCACTGGACTTCCAAAAGCGTGCATGACCCCCAAAAGACCGAGCCCCTGCCATGGTGTAAATATTTGTGTGACCCCTTAACTCCCCATGTGATGGTATTTGGAGACTGAGCCTTTGGAGGTAACTAGGGTTAGACGAGGCCTAAAGGGTAGAGCCCCTATGATGAAATGAGTGGCTATACAAGAAGAGGAAGACAGCCCCCTCTCTCCACCATATGAGGGTATAGCAAGAAGGTGGCCGCCAGCAAGGCAGGAAGCAGCTCTCACCAGACACTGAGTCTGCGGGCATCATGAACTTGGACTTCTCAGCTCTAGAACTGTGACAAACAATTATTTTTGTTAGCCATTGAACCTATGGTATTTTGTTATAGGAGCTCAGAGCAAGGCAGCCTCTTGCACTAAGAAGATCTGGTTGCACAGGTGAAGGTGGTGACACAGCTTCCACTGAAGAAAATATCTTGTATTCGGGTCTCACAAAATTCTCGTGATGCTACGTAGCAACATTTTGATATCAGAATTATTCCCAACTAGCTATTTGCCCTCATGTTAGATTCTGCTTTTTCTAAGGTATGAGAATTAATAGGTTACACTACTAAATTATTTAAGACAACAAATTAAAGTGCTTTCTTGGGAACAGGGCTTTAGAAAAACTTGACCAACCCATTGACTCATAAGCCTTGGCATCTTGACAGGTAATTCCCCACTTTGGTAAAGACTCTAAAGACACATCAAATGGCTTAGTGTCTCACTTAAAAAAAAAATGTCCTATGTGTTTGTGGGAGGGATTTTTTTCCTTTAAATGTCACTTTATTTATTTTTTTTCTCTACATGTAAACATTTCTCTTTGGAGAGATCAAAAGATATAAATTATTATTGA
Organism: Catagonus wagneri; assembly: GCA_004024745.2. Classification (NCBI taxonomy): domain Eukaryota; kingdom Metazoa; phylum Chordata; class Mammalia; order Artiodactyla; family Tayassuidae; genus Catagonus; species Catagonus wagneri. The sequence goes on along the minus strand of PVHT020000257.1, from coordinate 14,979,491 downwards.
TTTATTTATATTGAATGCTTTTACTTGGCTTTGTATACATGCTGAATACTCACAGAAGGTATTAGATTAATGAGTCTGGAGACTAAAGTCTTCTGTTTATCTACTTATTTGGGAAACAGAAGATCTCTAAGTCATTTAGTGTAAACTTGCCTGCACTATGCAGCTAATTTCTTCAAACTTGACCCAGGAAATTCTAGAGCTTCCTCTATGAATCCATCACAGGGCCATAAAAACACCAGCTACCACTCTAAATTATTGCATAAGGAGGCCCTTCTTCCTTTTCCCTTCATCCTATTACCCTTACCCCCGGTGTTACCAGGAAGCCACAGATCGGTTTTCTGAGACTTTCCAGCTCCCTCGTCCATCCAGAATACTTAAGGTGGCCATAAGATGGGAAGGGCAACGGCCTGATACAGCAGTGCTGGAAGAGTCTCTGAAAGGCTCAGGTAAGATGAGAGCTTGGAGACAACACCCCGTGGGCTTGGGGCACCGTCCTCCAATTCTGAGGTGCATTACATACGAGGCTCTTCAGAGGGTGCCCCAGGACCAAAGCCTGGTTACCTGCAGACGCAGTGTACTTAAAGTAGACCATTAATTGCCTCTCCTCTCTTCCCTCTTAATTTTCTTTTTCTGTTAACCATTCTAGGACTCTGAACTGATAAATCATTTCAACAAAACTGCCATGGGTGGAGTTCCCACTGTGGCACAGCAGGTTAATTGTTCAGCATTGCCACAGCTGTGGTGTATGTCACAGTGACAACTTGGATTTGATTCCTGGACTAGGAACTTTCATATGCCGTGAGTGTGGCTGAAAAAGAAAAAAAGAAAAAAAAAAACAAAACTGCAATGGGTTTTAGAAGAGCAAACGAAAGTCTCATTTAAAGACTTTGCCAGGTAATGAAGTATCATGTAAACCTCCTTTGTCTTTTCTTTTTTTTTTTGGCGGGCCAGGGATCAAACCCATGCCACAGCAGTGACCTAAACCACAGCAGTGATAACGCTGGATCCGTTAACCGCTAGGCCATGAAGGAACTCCGACCCTTTGCCTTTTGATGGAGGTGGGGTTTATGAAGATGTGCAGACAGAAAGCAAGAAATATAAGTTAAATCAGAAAACTTCTTTTCCCTGCTTAGATTTATGGTGTTCATTTATCTCTCTCTGTATAAACCACATCTTTTGACTAAAGAAAAATGGACTTTAAAAATAGTTGACTTTCCTGCTGAAGTATTTGTTTGTACAGTGGGAAATTCCACCAACTTGGAATACTGATCACTCAATTGATATCAAAGGTTGTTTTAAAAATGAGTTCATGTACGATATAATGTAAACATTTTTAAGGGGAAATTCACTCGTTTCCCCCTCCCCTCATATTATTTTAGTGTTTAATGCAAGCTCTGGTGGCTGTTACTAAGGTTAACAAGTTGTAGGGGATTGGATGGTTGTAAAAATCAGTTTACCACCCACATATTTCTGATTACTTACACATTTGCCATTCAAAGAAGCCAGATTTTGGTTCAAATGGACAGCTATTTCCTCTTTTTCTCAAAGTTCCAAAATAATAGAAAATGTAATTGACAAAAGCATTAAATCAGGGAAAAATCATTAAAAAAATAAAATCAGGGAGTTCCTGATGATCTACTAGTTAGGATACAGCACTTTCTCTGAAGTCAGCCTGGATTCAATCCCTGGTCTGGAAACTGAGGTCCCACATCAAGCTGCTGCACTCTGTGACCAAAAAAAAAAAAAAAGGAATAAAATAAAAATCACTGGAAAGTGTGGAACAAGTGCCATTAGCAGTAAACCAGAAAGTCTGGGAAATTCTTGACTGATGGAAAGCAGAGATGTCGTATTGATGGAAGAAACACAACAGTAGAAAAATAGAAAAATGTAGGGAGTTCCCACTGTGGTGCAGCGGAAACAAATCTGACTAGGAATCATGAGGTTGCAGGTTCAATCTCTGGCCTTGCTCAGTGGGTTAAGGATCAGGTGTTGCTGTGAGCTGTGGTATAGGTCGCAGGCACGGCTCGGATCTGGTGTTGCTGTGGCTGTGGCGTAGGCCGGCGGCTACAGCTCTGATTAGACCCTTAGCCTGGGAACCTCCATATATCGCGGGTGTGGCCCTAAAAAGCCAAAAAAAAAAAAAAAATGGGAAAGAAAGAAAGAAAAATAAAAATATATGGTGGCAAAGAGTTTAAAGATTGGTAGGAATCTTTATTTACTGGTAGGAAAACTTGCTGAAATGTCTAGTGGGGAGTCAAGGCTGTCTCCATGGGGCATGTGACCTGTATGTGGCATCATGCCTCTGCTTAGAACTGGCTTCTACTTGATCTAATGTGCTGACATTGCCTTGAAATTCTTTTCCCAAGGGGGAGGAGGAGGGAGTGGGATGGACTGGGAGTTTGGGGTTAGTAATGCGACTATTGCTTTTGGAGTAGATAAGCAATGAGGTCCTGCCATATAGCACAGGGCACTATATCTAATCACTTGTGATGGAATATGATGGAGGATAATGTGAAAAAAAGAATGTGTATAAATGTATAACTGGGTCACTTTGCTGCACAGCAGAAATTGACAGAACATTGTAAATCAACTAATAAAAAATTAGAAAAAAATTCTGCTGTACAGCAAAGTGACCCAGTTTTACATATGTGTTTATATATCTATATGTAGATATATATATATATATATATATTCTTTTTCTCACATTATCCTCTATCATGTTGCATCACAAGTGATTAGATAGAGTTCCCTGTGCTGTACAGCAGGACCTCATTGCTTATCCACTCCAATTGTAACAGTTTGCATCTACAACCCCAAACATCCAGTCTATCCTACTCCCTCCCCCTCTTCTGAAATTCTTAATTTTTTAAATAAGGGATCTTGCATTTTTATTTTGCTCCAAGACCTGCAAATTATATACTGGATCCTATTAATATTATTCTCCACCCCCTAAATTGGGGCCATAAGGAGCAGTTGCTTTACTCTTAGGCCCAAAGTAACAATGACTTTTAGTCAACAATAGGTTTGCTTGCTGGACAGGTTACTCTGAACAAATAGTAGCACAGAATTTCAACTGTCGACTACAAGACAAAATGAAGAAGAAGACAAGGAAGAAGAAGAAAGTGGAGGAGAGGCGAGAAGAGGGAGGGGAAGAGGAAGAAATTTTCCAGGGGGTAAAATGCACTAAAAAGTCCTTCATAAATCTGATATTTGAAAGACTTAGGATAGAACATGATGGAAGATAAATATGAGAAAAAGAATGTACATATATGTATGACCGGGTCACTTTGCTGTACAGCAGAAACTGGCACAACACTGTAAATCAACGATACTTAAAAAAAAAAAAAGCTGTTCTTGGCCCCTCACCCATCTTGGCTGCCTGGAGACATACTTCTGTCTGTTTACCTACTGTAAGATTTCAAGGGAGAGCCCACTGGAGAAAGGAACCCACACAACTGGAGAGAAAAGCTGTCTTATTTCCTTATGTTAACTAATATCGTCCATCATTGATAAATATGAGTAGAAAACAGCTCACCAGACACAGGAGGAAAGCGAACAATGGAAAATGGAAGACCAAGTTGAAATAACAGTCGATCTTGGAGAAAACAGATAGTTCAGGGAATAGAAGATAATTTTTTAAAGTTTCAAATGCTATTCTCAGAGATATTTAAGGAAATATTGTGTCCATCAAAATCAGGCTGCTATATATAAGGAGAAGGCAGAGCTCAAGAAAGAATACACAGAAATTGAAGAAAGAATGGCAAAATTAAAAAAGAATTATATCAGGAGTTCCTATGTGTCTCGGTTAAGAACCCAACTAATATCCATGAAGATATGAGTTTGATCCTCCGCCTCTCTCAGTGGGTTAAGGATCTGGTATTGCCATGAGCTATAGTTTAGGTTGCAGATGAGGCTCGGATCTGGCATTGCTGTGGCTGTGGCATAGGCCAGCAGCTGCATTCCGATTCAACCCCTAGCTTGAGAACTCTCATATGCCTCAGGTAAGGCCCTAAAAAAAGAAAAAGAAATCGGTGGGCAAAGAGATCAAGTTGATGATTTAAAGATAAAACAAGATAATATCTTAGAATTTAGAGCTAAAAAGAAAAAGAGATGGAAACTATGAGACATCTTTTCCTTTAAATTTTATGCATTGCTTCCTTGAGTAACAAAAATACAAATAAGTAGTAATATATTTTTCTTTATCTTAAAAGACTCTAGAGATGGAAAAGGCTCACAAAGCTCCAAGCAAAGAACAATAAAAACCAAAACTAAACAGTAAAGAACATTAATTTGTTTTGCTCAGAGCTGTGTCACTCGCACTCCTGTATTACTTGTTCAGTAAAAATTTGTTGAATGAATGAAGAAACAGATGAAAATATCCTCATGAGGCCTCAAAATTCCAAAGAAAGAGAAGACTCTCAGATGTGACCAGAGAGAATAAAAGGAAAGCTGACCTCAAAGAATCAGCATCTGATTGTTCATAAATATCTCCAACATCTGTGGACCTTCAGGACACAGGCAACACCTTCAGCATTTTGAAGAAAAATGGTTTTGTACCTAAAAGCAGAGGGAAAAGGGCAATATGGGCCAAACCTTTACTGTGGTTTCTGTGGGAAGGAAATGGGGAGGAAGCGTGTGCTGGCTTTGGATTGACGGCTTTTAATGATTTCTTTTTCTGGCTTTATTGAGATGTAAGTGCCATATAATATTGTGTAAGCTTAAGTGTACAATGGGATGACTTTATACATATTGAATACATTGCATAGATACAGATAGAGATGATTTTAAACACATATATTTCAAAAATGATTACCACAATACCTAATCACCTCACATAACTATAATTATTTTTGAGTGTGTGCTGAGCCAACATTTGAGATCTATACTCATAGCAGATTTTAAATACATAATGTACATAAAGCAATCTTTCTCCTTTTTTTAAAACCAGGTCTTAATGATCAACAAGCTAGCATTGAGTTTACTTTATAATCTTAGTACACCGTAACTCTATTAGATGCCTCCAAGTTCATGAGAGAAGTAAGGATATAAACTTTGTTCATTTTGCACTTTGCAATTTTTGATAGCAAGTGATTTAAAACACACAATACAAGGAACTTCCCCTGTGGCTTAGCAGGTTAAGGATCTGGCATTGTCACTGCAGCAGTTCAGGTTGTTGCTGCAGCAAGGGTTTGATCCCTGGCCCAGGAACTTCCACATGCCGAGGGTGTAGCCAAAAAACCCACAAAAACAAAAAACAAACCATCCAAATACAATTTTGTTAACTACAATTACATGCTGTGTATTAGATCCTAGAACTTATTCGTCTTATAACTAGAAGTTTGTTCTCTTTGACCAGCATCTCCTCATTTTCCCCACTCCCAGCCCCTGACAACCACCATTCTACTTTCTGTTTCTATGAGTTCATTGTTTTCAGATTCTACATATAAGATCATATAGTATTCATTTTTCTGTCTGACCTATTTCATTTAGCATAATGTTCTCAAAGTCTATCATTGTTATTGCAAAGGCAAGATTTCCTTCTTCCTTGTGGCTGAGTAATAATCCATTGTGTATATATACCACATCTTCTTTATTTTATTTTATGTTTTTTGCTTTTTAGGGCCACACTTATGGCATATGGAAGTTCCCAGGCTAGGGGTCAAATTGGAGTTGCAGCTGCCGGCCTATGTCACAGCCACAGCAATGCCAGATCCGAGCTGCATCCACAAACTATGCCTCAGCTTGCAGCAACACTGGGTCCTTTAACCCACTGAGGGCAGGGGTAGAACCCGCATCCTCAAGGATACTAGTTGTGTCCTTAAGCCGTTGAGCCGTAATAGGAACTCTGGTAGTTCTATTTTTAAATTTTGAGGAAACTTCATTTGGTTTCAACAGTGACTGCACCAATTTACATTCCCACCTACACCAGGCAAGGGCTGTCCTTCTCCATGTCCCCAATGGCACTTGGTCTTTTTGATGATGACCAATCTAATACCTCACACCTCTAAGTGTGAGGTGATAGCTCACTGCGGATATATCCTTTCCCTGATGATTAGTGATGTTTAGGACCTCTTCATGTACCTATTGGGCATTAGTATGTCTTCTTTGGAAAAATGTTTATTCAGGTCTTCTGCCCAATTTTTAATAGGATCGTTTGGTTTAGCTATTGAGTTGTATGAGTTCCTTATGTATTATATATCTGTTAACTCCTTAACAGATACATGATTTACAATATATTCTCCCATTTGGTAGGTTGCCTTTTAATTTTGTTAGTGCTTTCTTTTGCTGTAAGAAGTTTTTTAATTTGATGTAGTCTGACTTGTTTACTTTTGCTTTTGTTGCCTGTGCTTTTGAAATCACATCTAGAAGTCTTTGCTAAGACCAGTGTCCAGGAGCTTTTCTCTTGTTTACGTCTAAGACTTTTATGGTTTTCAAGTGTTACGTTTAAGTCTTTAATCCATTTTAAGTTAATTTTTATGAATAGTGTAAGATAGGAGTTCAGTTTTATTCTTTTGTGTGTGAATATCTAGTTTTCCCGGAATCATTTGTTGAAGGGACTATCTTTTCCTCCTTGAGTATTTTTGACTTCCTTGTCAAATATTAGTTGACCATGTATGTGAAAATTTATTTCTGGGTCCTGTATTTTGTTCCATTGGTCTATGTGTCTATTTTCATGCCAGTACCATACTATTTTAATTACTATAGCATTGTAATATAGTTTTAAGCCAGAACATATGATGACTCCAGCTTTGTTCCTGTTTCTCAGTATTGCTTTGGCTATTTGGGTTTTTTTTTTTTTTTGTGGTTCCATACAAATTTTAGGATTATTTGTTCTATTTCTGTGAAAAATGCCATTGCAATTTTAATAGAGATTACATTGAATCTAGAGATGACTTTCAGTAGTATGGGCATTTTATTTTTTTAATTAAAAAAATTTTTTTAGGGTCGCACTTTTGGCATGTGGAGGTTCCCAGGATAGGGGTTCAATTGGAGCTGTAGCCACTGGCATACACCACAGCCACAGCAGCACTAGATCCAAGCTGCATCTGTGACCTATGGCACAGCTCACGGCAACACTGGATCCTTAACTGACTGAGTGAGACCAGGGATCTAAACTGTGTTCTCATGGATGCTAGTTAGATTTGTTTCCACTGAGTCACAAGGGGAACTCCTGGACACTTTAATAATATTGATTCTTCTGATCCATGAATATGGGATATCTTTTCATTTATTTGTGTATTCTCTTTCAGTTTCTTTCATCAGTCTTACAGTTTTCATTGTATAGCTCTTTTACCTCCTTAATTAAATTTATTTCTAAGCATTTTATTATTTTTGATGATATTGTGAATGGGATTGTTTTCCTTATTTCTTTTTCAGCTATTTCATTGTTAGTGTATGGAAACACAACTGATTTCCGTGTGTCAGTTTCTTATCCTACAATTTTACTGAATTCATTTATCAGTTTTAACATTTTTTTGGTGAAGTCTTTAGGATTTGCTGTATATAAAATTACACATCTGCAAACAGAGACACTTTTATGTCTTTTTTTTTTTTTTTGCCATGTCTGTGGCACGTGGAAATTCCCAGGTCAGGGATTGAACTCATGTCACAGCAGTGACCTAAGCCAGATCCCTAACCCACTGAGTGAGGCTGCATCCTTATGGACACTATGTTGGGTTCTTAACCCACTGAGCCACAGTGGGAACTCTGATGCTTTTTTCTACTTTAAGATTTTATTAATTTCCTTCATAAAAGCCTTGAGTACCCTCTTGTGTAACTCCATACTATAATGTGCCTTTTTTTTTTTTTTAAGTTCCTGGCCACATTGTTTATATTTGTCTATTTAATTATTTGTCCCTCACCTGAAGTAAAAACACTTCCAGGGCAATAGCCCCCTTTGCCTGCTCCTGGTACACTCTTAAGACATTTAAATATTTGTTGAATGGACGAGTAAATAATATATTTCAGATGGACTTTCTTAAAAGCAGAGAGAGTCTTTAGAAGGCAGTGTGACTTATTTATTATTGCCCAGAAATCCATGGGTGTATCTATTTATCTTTTTATTTCTTCTTTTGATGTTAATGATAGCATTAAGGTAAAACATACTAATCAGATTAAATAATTATTTTGGGAGGATGGGTATTGTAAGCATTAAGATTTGAAACCTATCTTTCAGGATTAGTTTTTTTTGTGTGTGTGTATTTTTGCCTTATCTAGGGCCGCACCCGTGGCATATGGAGGTTCCCAGGCTAGGGGTCTAACAGGCTGTAGCTGCAGGCCTTTGCCACAGCCACAGCCACACGGGATCCGAGTCGCGTCCGCAACCTACACCACAGCTCACGGCAACACCGGATCTTTAACCCGCTGAGCAAGGCCAGGGATCAAACACGCAACCTCATGGTTCCTAGTCGGATTCGTTAACCACTGAGCCATGACGGGAACTCCCTAAGATTAGCTTTTTTTTTTTTTTTCCTCTTATATGTCTGTATTCTTTACTGGTTTCTTTCTCTCTCTCTCTCTTTTTTTTTTTCTGAAACCTCTTCAGACAGGGTGACTCAGAGCTGGAGCTTTGAGTTTTAATTATTGTTTGTTTAGTTTAGTTTTGTTTTTTTCTGATATCCAGCAGTTTGAATTGCAATCTGCTCTCCAGAAGCTGAGTTAACCATTCATATATATGTATACTTCCTGGATTTAAGAGAAGGATTAATGATTCTACAATTGCTTATGGAAGTTATAAAGACAGGAAAAGAATTGTCATAAGAATGGTAGAAATAAGTTCCTTCTGTTGAGATTAGGGGGAATATTGCCGTATTGCCCAGCCTCTGATTTTATGACTCAAAGGAACTTAAAATTCTGATTTTTTAGAATACGTAGTCTCTAGAAAGGGAAACAACCTAAATATCTATCAGTAAGGTGCTAGCTAAATATTATAGTAAATTTATACAGTTGACTATTATTCAGTCATTGAAATTAATAAGCTAGATCTTCAAGGGCCGTCTTGGAAGTAGGTACAAAATATATTAAATGGGAAAATGTAGGATAATACATAAAGTAAGATGCCGTTTTTGTTAGGAATATGTAACTATTATAAGATACAATATTCAACTCTTCAAGTTTTGTTTTTTTTTAACTTTTCATTTTTAGGTAATTGTAGAGTCTTGTGCGGTTGTGAGAAATTATAGAGTGAGGAGTTCCTGTCGTGGCTCAGCAGCTAATGAATCTAACTAGGAACCATGAGGTTGTGGGTTCGATCCCTGGCCTCGCTCAGTGGGTTAATGATCTGGCGTTGCCGTGAGCTGTGGTGTAGGTTGCAGACATGGCTCGGATCTGGGGTTGCTGCGACTCAGGTGTAGGCCGGCAGCTGTAGCTCTGATTAGACCCTTAGCCTGGGAACCTCCATATGCTGCCAGTTTGGCCCTAGAAAAGTCAAAAAGACAATTAAAAAAAAAATTATAGAGTGAAACCTCATACGCCCTTCTCTCTGTCTCCACCAGTGGTAACATCTCTTATAACTAGAGCAAAATATCACAGCCACGACATTGACACAACACAATCCATTGAGCTTATTCAGATAGAACTGTTTTAAATTAATTTCTATTTTAATGAAAATTGTACATTTAAAATATTAGTACTAAATACATAGAACATACCATATTCACCTTTTTTTCTGGCAATAGTTCAATTGTTTTACTTTTTTTTATTAAAGTATAGTTGATTTACAGTATTGTTCCAATTCTACTGTACAACAGTGACCCAGTCATACATATATGTGTGTGTGTGTGTGTGTGTGTGTGTGTGTGTATGTATATTCCTTTTCTCATATTATCTTCCATTATGGTCTATCCCAAGAGACTGGATCTAGTTCCCTATGCTGTACAGTAAGACCACATTGCTTATCCATTCTAAATAGTTTGCACCTACTAACTCCAAACTCCCAGTCCATCCCACGCCCTCCCCCTTGGGAACCATAGTCTGTTCTCCACGTCTGTGAGTCACAGTGGCAGCTTCTAATCCTCTCAAAAGCTAGGACTGGAAATGACAGAGTGTCATGTCCTTTGGTGCATTATGGGGAAGCAGTCATGGGCCGGCTCAAATTCCTTCATGGGGAGGCAAAATAGACTTCACCCTTACATGGGAAGAGTGTCAGAGAATTTGTGACTGCCTATAATACACCATAGCTAATAATGAAGAAAGGAAGCCCCCTGCTCCAT
>PVHT020000257.1:14922904-14969180 GCA_004024745.2 Catagonus wagneri | reverse complement strand
CACACAAACACACCCAGACACACCCAGACACACACACACCCAGACACACACACCCAGACACACACACACACACACACACATACAGATACACACACACACAGACACACACACACACCCAGACACACACACACACACACACAAACACATACACACACACACACACACACTTTCCCTTCTCTGATTACCTCAGTGGAGCAATGTCATACTTTGGACAAGATTAGATAATCTGCTAATTCTTTTTCCTCTAGAGATAAGGCCTCCTTTTGAGAGCTTTCTGTCTTCCTGCTTCCATCTGGACTGGTTGCTCAGCTGCTGCTCAATTCTCATCCTGGGATTTCTCTTCACTCTCACTCTGGGAAGTCTCTTTGCCTCTCAACTGTGTTGGAACCTCTGTTTTTCTGCATACCTCCTCAGCACCCCGAGCCGAGGCAGTCAGATTCTTAATTTACTACACCACATCAGCAACCCTGGGATTGTCTTTTCATTTTGGCATTAGTACAAGCCATTTGTCTTACTGGGGATGGGAGGAAGGTGGGTAGTGAATATGTGGGTGACCTTGTCCGCTGAAGAAGTGAATGTAGGAAGTGAAGAATGAAGGCTGCTCACACATTCACCACACACCTTCACAGCTCTCTGCCCTTCCAGGAGTGGGAGACCTGGAAATATGTTTCTAGAGGAAGTTCTTCCCACTCCTGAAAAAAAAAAGGGGGGGGGGACTTATGCTTTGGGGCCCAGGTTTAATGGATGATCATGGACACTACCAATTATCTGCTAATAACAACTGTGTTAGAAAAAGAGAAAAGAGAACTTTTTTTGTGGTGGCAACAGGAGACAGGGAGCATAGGTTTAATTGAGAAAGGCTAAGGAAGAGGGGAGAAGTATATGTGGGGAAGTGGAGGTAAATACAAGGACTTGGAAAGAGAGGTCACTGCCAGAGAAGGTTAGGCCATTGATGGTCTTAGTCTTTATTGGGAATTGCCTATGGCAAGCTTCACGTGTTATACAGTAAGTCATACAGCCACTGTGGGTGTGGAAGCAACGCCCAGCTGAGTCTTCTCTCTTTGACTCTAGTGCACATCGAGGAAGCTACTTTCTTATTTGTACCCTACCTCTGCCTTCAGAGGAGTCCTTGGACAGCCAACAAGGAGGTTTGTGGGTTGAACCCAGCATGCTTGAGAATCTCAAACTGAAGTGTTAGAAGTAGACAGCTGTACTATATATACAGAGTGGAATCAATCTAAAGTGACTATGTGACAAGTTTGGCTTCTGTATTTCTTTTCTTTTTCTTTTTTTTTTTTTGGCTGTGCTTGCAATATATACCTGGGGCAGGGATTGAACCCATGTGGAACTCCCTTTAGATTCTGTATTTCTATACTTGACTCCCTCTTCTGAAGCTACTGAAGTTGCTGATGATTGTAGGAGATCATTTTTTAAAGCATATGATTAGGAGATACTTTAACCTATTCCAGGTTAGTAGTTTCATTTTATGGGTGCATATATACTCATTTTCAGGCAATTTAAAATGCAGACTCCTTCCTAGAGCTGTTTCTCTTCTGAAGAGTTTCCCTCCCCGCTCTTTATGCCCAAGATGGAAGTGCAAAATCTCCATAGCTTCACAGCTTTGGGGACAGGCTCCTTGCCCAAGTGGTGCGAGTCTCTCGTTTTCCTGTTGGCTGCCAGGTGAGCTATGGCTTCCTTCCACACTGAGTGACCTCTGTCCTCCTGCATCCACTGCTGAAATGCCCAACTTTGTCCTCCACTGGCTCTCCGGCCCACCCTTTCTAACCTGTGGCCTTCAGTGTCATCCCACCGTTCTCTCTCTAGTGACCCAAGGGCAAGCTCTCTGGTCTTGGCTCCTGGCTGGCTCCATGACCTTCTCTGGGAACAAGTGGGGACTTCTGTGTCCTTTCTGGAGGATAGTATGGGAGACCTGAGGATAGTTAGGACAGTTCCCTCTCTCTGGTAACTCATGCCCCTTTGTCTTCAGCCACACACACCCACGTAGGTTTAGGGTCAGTGGACACTCTGTGAGGCGATCTGCTCCTATGTTCCCAAAAGGAGCTGAAAAGCGCAGGAGCCTTTTCCTACACAGGGTGCAACCCAGCATCCCGGGGCTTCCATCCTGTCTTTCTTGGCCCGATTTCTGTCTCCACAGTCAACCAGCTCCTCGACAGGCTAAACCTGAGGAGTGTGGGTACTGAACTCAGGCTCCCTCTGCCTGATGAACTTTGGAAACAGAGCACTCAGTGGAGTGGGAGAAGGTAGGAAGTAGTCTCAAGAACCCTAAGGAACCCAGGTAGGACGTGCCCACCGTCCCCACTAAACCCCCTGCTCAGCAGAAGAGCGCGTGTGCTCCCCACTCTGGGGAATGCTTCTCTCATCATGCCTTCCATTGTGGCCTCCTAGCTTTTTTCCTTTCCCTTTTTTTTTTCTTTTATGGGGCCCATGGCATGTGGAAATTCCTTGCCCAGGGATCGAAACCACACCACAGCAGTGACAACACTGGATCCTTAACCCCTGAACCACTAGGGAACTCCCATAGCTATTTTTTATTGTTTCACTTAGTCTTAACTCACTTAACACGTACATACTGGGGGTTTACTATGGAACATTCAGAATTATTCCAGGCACTGAGGATATTACAATAAACAAAATAGATCAGATTCTTTATCCGGTGGAAAGGAGAAGACAGTAGACAAACTTAAATGAGCAGGAAAAATATCGTTTAGTGACATGTGCTGGGCAGAGAATTAAAACAGAGAGTAAGTGGGTGACTAATCCACATTGTGTGGTTAGGAACGGTCTCTCTGAGGAAGTGACATTTAAATTGAAATCCCAATGACATCCTTTTTCTCGTTGCATACTGTGTAAACAACGGAGGCAAGGGCTTGTAAGAGCCTACGTCACGCAGCATAAATTTGAGATGAGAATGCTCGAGTGTAGCCACACGGCGTTCCCTGGGGTATTGGGATCACCTGGTGGAATGCTGATTGATCCCCACAGGGTCGGAAGTCACGCCACTATTTTGCCCGAAGTAATTCCTAGTTCGGTAGAATGTGAGGTTCCCAGGACTCGCCTACTTTTTGATTGAAAAAGACCCTGGGACGCTGGGCTCATGACAGAATTGTGTGGCTCTTCCCAAGGAATTGTGCAATTTATGATGCAGTTGCCAAATATCCGCAGATGACGTGGGATCTGAGAAACGGAGGGTTACCTCCACAGAGGAGGTACTGAACTCTGGCTCCCTGCTGCCTGATGAATTTGGAAATGGAGCGCTCAGTGGAAAGGAAGGGTGTAGGGAACCGTCTGCCATCTCATCGATTCTCCATGGATACACGGAGGAAGGGAAGGTAAACGGGTTAGACCGCAGGGCTCATCTCCACCAGCTGTGCTGACCGCCGGCGTTGGAAGACTCTATGCAGCGGCTATGAGATTAGGAAACGTTTGAAAAATAGAGGCTTTAAGGCACAGTTATATGGATAGTTGGCATCTCTAGCTTAGGGAAAAAAACTTACTTTCTCTGAGATTCCCTAAGACAGGACGTAATGAAATGATTGCTCTTGGGTATTTATTGTATAACCACGATGAGTAATTTTTTGTGTTAATTTCATTTCTACTTGACTGGGCTAAGGAAGGCCCAGAGAGCTGGGAAAACGTTATTCTTGTTGAGTCTGTGAGAGTGCCTCTGGAAGGGATGTGCAAATGGTGAATTTGTTCCCTCTGCTTGAGCTGAGTCACCAGCTTCAGCTCTCGAACTATGTAGCCCACGAGACCCAGGCCTTCAGATTCAGACTAGGACTTATGCACCCACCTCCTGATTCTAGGGGCTTTGGTACTTGGACTGGATTATCTGACTGGCTTTCCTGGTTCTTCGGCTTGAAGATGGCGACTGTGAGACTTGGCCCCACGTCATCACGCAAGCCAATTCCTGAAATAAATCTTTCATATGTAACTACATATTCCATTGGTTCTGTTTCTCCAAAGAACCCTAATACAACAACTAATTGTTAAACTGAAGAAGTCTCACACTATTATCATCCCAACTCAAAAATAATTTTCTCTCCTTATATGTGTATGCAGATTACAGAGCAACCCATGTTCATAATAGAAAAGTCGTACAGTTGCGGTTCCTGTGGGCACCTACATACAGCCCTGAGAGTGGGTGAGACCCTCTGACCTCGGCTATAGGTCAGTCTTCCCTGAGACCCTCTAGCAAGGAGCTGACCTGGCTGAAGAGTTCATCCAGACAGTGCCCTTGGGTGGCTATCTTTCCAGGATGTTCCTGAAGGCATGACTTAAAAAGGACACTCTTCTACCTGTAGTTCAAACAGGCCCTGCTCTTGTCCTTAATACAAACAAAGGACATTTGTGAGCAGAAGTTCACAGGGATCACATGCCTGCAGAGACAGATGCTGTGGATCCGTCAGTGAGAAAGCATCCTCACTGCCATTTACATCTCCTCTCACCTCCTCTGGGAGCTTGATCCATCAGTTATCTTCTCTCTCTCTTTTTTTTTTTTTGGCTGGCCTGTGGCGTGTGGGAGTTCCTGGGCCTGTGATTGAACCTCTGCCCCAGCAGTGATCCTTATCACAGCAGTGACAATGCTGAGTCCTTAACCTACTGAGCCACCAAGGAACTCCCAGTTATCTTCTTCTTGCCCCCATACATCCATGATCTCTTCCTACCACTGGTCTCAATTCTTCTGTCTTAAAAAAATGTTGAGGTCTTTCTCTTGAAGAGATAAAACCCTTCCCTTTAGCCCTGCCTTCTTCACGCTGTTATCCTACTTTTCTTACCAGCAAATTCTTTGAAGGGAGTGGTCTATACTTGCTGTCTGCACTTCCCAGCCTGCAGCTGACTAGTCTTGCTACCCCTTGATGGATTTCCAGCTTCATCAATGACCTAAACCTTCATTTGGTAGCTCCTTGGGAGAGGCAGGTCAGTTAAATTATATTTCAAAAAAATAATAAAAATTGAGGCATTAACTGAGCTAAAAATGTGAAAAAGCAGCAGAAAATAAGGAGGAGCAGGATATAGTTCTAAAGATGGAGAAAGGAAGTGGAACAGCTGTTCTCCTTTCCCCTTCCTAATGGCAGGTGGGTTTTCCTTTAGGACGTCCTTCCCTGCCCCCTGCTCCCCCACTGTAGCTCCAGGAGCTGACCCTTCCTGGCCTAAGCTGCTCAGCAGAATCCCATCCCTCCCAACAGGGTCTCGATTGAGAGAGAGTAATCCAGGCCTCACCCCGTTAGTTCGCATAAAATAAAGACTGAACCTAGGAGATCAAATTTTCATCATGCACGAATGTTTGCCCTGAAGAGCATAAAAAGGCGCGCATTGTTCCTTTTACGTGATCGTGTTTAGTAGAGTTTCTCATTTCAGGGTATCTTAAAAGCACAAGAATTTAACGCAAGCTAATTCCAGTTGTCACACTCTGAGAGAAACAGAGAGGTGATAGTTCATGGAGGAATGGCTTATCCCGTAACAACTTGTATAAATGGAATGAGACAGGCTGTGCCCTGTAGGTGCCTGGGGCCTGAGATTTGGCTGATCATGTGATACGGTGTAGTCTGGGCAACATCCGTTCCTCTCTCTCATCTGGGGCAAATCTGTCACACAACACCAAGTACATAACTGCATCCACTGTCATAGAGTCAAATTCAGATAAAAGGTGATCAGTTCCAAGCACATGAATTAGGTAAGAGGACTGTGGTTTAGGACCCAAAAGGAAAAATCTGTGGAATTCTCTACACATTCTCTCCCTTAGGAAGATTCCATGACTCTTCTGATTCTATCTAGGCTGGCATTTCTGTTCCTAATTTATTACCTCCTAGGAAGAAACACAGAATCTACTGAATAATATCAATGCTAAAAGCTTGGGAAACCATCAAACATTGGGACATCTGGGTTCATCACATCAAAAGTGAACTCTAGGAGTTCATATTGTGGTGCAGCTGTAATGAACCCAGCTGGTATCCACGAAGACATAAATTCAATCCCTGGTCTTGCTCAGGGGGTCAAGGATCTGGTGTTGCCCTGAGCTATGGTATAGGTTGCAGACACAGCTGCGATGCTGTGTTGCTGTGGCGTAGGTTGGCAGCTATGGCTTTGATTTGACCCCTGGGCTGGGAACTTCCATATGCTGTGGGTGCAGCTCTAAAAAAGAAAAAGTGAACTCTTCTGGCATGCTTCATGGGGGAAGCTGACTTTGCAATTACAATGTTATTTCCAGTTCTTGATTATCCCCTGATTCTAAGAACTGTGGCCTATCTCTTTTCAGTTTCAGAAACAAAAATGTCTGAGTATCACTGCTGACCAAATATAGACACTGGTTTGTCTTTGTTACTACTTAGAGGGGAGTGTGGCAGAAGTTTCTCCAGTGTAGGATCATTAAAAACCACTGCGGTTTTTCAATGTGAAGCCTCCACTGGAATTTCAGAAACAATCAACTGCATATGGTTGACTTGTGCTTTGATTTAAAGTTGCTTATTTGAAGTATGGAGAAAATCAATAAATGCAGTACTGTGCTAGGTTATGTTACAAAGGAATCAGAATTTCTGGCCTGGAGAGGTTTTGGAAGACTGACAGTGCATTTTCTTCACTCTGCACATATGTAGTGTTTAAGATGCTATCATGGACTAATAATACTATTAAAAGAGATAATAGAGGTAATAGACTAGTGAAAGATTCACATTTGTCTTGGCTCTTTCCTGGGTTTAATCTCCAATTTGTTTCAAATTGTAATAATTTAAAATTTCCTGGGTAGGTTTACTTTGGAATGGAGAATAACATGTACTTACAGACTTTTCAAAAGCTCCTAAAGCAGAGACAAAGCTATATTGCTTCTTATAATGCCATTCTCTTAGCAGTAACACAGTTTTACTTGCCAAAATAAGAAGTGTAGAAGCAAGAGCCCTCACACAGTGCTCAGTGATGTCATCTGCTGAAGTCTAAAGGATTTTGACTGCTTCTGTCTTTGTGCCATTCCCGACCCTGATGCGGACGGCTACTGACTCACCACTAAGCACTTCGGTGCATGTATTTGTTTATACATCTGGTTTCATGTTCCCAGCAACCAGCACAGTGTACTATGGGGGGTGTTTGCAACATCTGTGTTGAGTGAAAAAATAGATCAAGAAGGAGGGGAGAAGGAAAGGAAAGGTGGAGCACAGGGGGATTTTTACGGCAGTGAAGCTATTCTGACTGATATTATAGTGGTGGATGTATGTCACTCTCTATTTGTCAAAACCTGTTGAATGTACAACACCAGGAGTGGACCCTAATGGGAGCTACGGACTTCAGTTAATAATAGTGTATCAATATTGGATCATCAGAGATATTACACTAATACAAGGGATAGATAATAGGGGGAACTGTATTTGAGGAAGGGAGGACAAGAGCTGATATGAGAACTCTGTGGACTTTCCAATCAGTTTTTTTTTTTTTTTTAAAGGGCTGCTTCTGTGGCATATGGAAGTTCCCAGACTGGGGGACGAATCGGAGATGTAGTTGCTGGCCTGCACCACAGCCACAGCAACAGTGGATCCAGCCACAACTGCGACCTACCCTGCATTTTCAGCATCATGGATCCTTAACCCTTCTTTTGCTTAATAGTATCCATGAGGATGCAGTTTTGATCCTTGGCCTCGGATCGAACCCACATCCTCATGGATACTAGTAGGATTCTTAACCCGCTGAGCCACAATGGGAACTCCTTCAATCAATTTTTTTTTTTGTAAACCTAGAACTGCTCTAAAACACATGGTCTATTAATTTAAACAAGGACAACAAGAAAAGATAAATCAAGATAACTTAGATGGGTTGTTCTTAGAATATGTGTATTGCAAGCAACAGAAAACCAAATTTAACTAGCATGGGCATGAAGGTGCATGTCTTAGTTTTCTTACTCAAGCCATGGAAAAGCATCAGGGAAAACTCAAACCAGGGGGTTAAACACTTTTTTTCATCTCTGTTACATTCTAGACTGACCTTCTTCAGTGGCCAGCACCCCCCAAGGTTCACAGCCTCCCAGGCTTGTCACAGTGGGGAAGGGCTCTTTCTTACTTTAGCTGTTATTAGAAAACTCCCCAGGAGGTGCTGGTCAGCCTAGCTTGGAAAAGTGAATACCTTTGGCTCACTTATGGGAGTTGAGAGACAGGCTCCAGTTAGAGTATGGTGTTTCCAAAGATGGAAACAAGTAAGCAGGACAATCTGACTGCAGTTATCCTGGCAGGAGACGATGGTGGCCGAGAAGAAGGAGATGGAGGTAGAGAGAGAGGAGTGGTCAGGTTCTAGAGATATTCCAAAGATGGGGCCATCAGGATTTATTGAGGTGTTGGGTATAAGCTGTGAGAGAAAGAAGTAGGAAATGACTTCAAGGTTTTTGTCCTGACAACTCAAAGGATGGAGCTGTCTTTAGCTGCGTTGTGATGGCTCGTTTTCTGTGTCACTTGGCTTGGCTAAGGGATACCCAGATGGCTAGTTAGATGTTATTTATGGGTATATGTCTGTGAGGTGTTTCTGGAAGAGACTGGCATTTGAGTCAGGAGACTGAGTAAAGGGGATCTGCTCTCACTAGCCACGGCAGGCATCATCCGTCAGCAGAGGGCCTGAGAAGAACACAAGAAGGAGGAAGAATGAATTCCTTCTGTCTCTTCTTGAGCTGGGACATCCATCTTTTTTTCTTTTCTTTTTATGGCTATATCTGTGTCTTATGGAAATTCCTGGGCTAGGGGTCAAATCAGCTGCGGCCTATGCCACAGCCATGGCAATGGGGGATCCTACCCGAATCTGTGACCGAATCCATGCTGCGGCTTGTGGCAACCCTGGATCCTTAACCCACTGAGTGAGGCCAAGGATCAAACCTGCATCCTCACAGAGACAATGTTGGGTCCTCAATACACTGAGCCATAACAGGAACACCTGGGACATCCATCTTTTCCTGCCCAAGGGCACTGGTGCTTTTGGTTGTTGGGCCTTTGGACTCTGGCACTGAGACCAGTGAGCCATCCATAGTTTTCGGGCTTTTGCCTGAGTGTAACTCAGGCCGGGAGTTACACCATCAGCTCCCTTGTTTTTCAGGCATTAGGACTCAGACTGAATTATATTACTGGCTTTCTTGGTTCCCCAGCTTGCAGAAGGCACATCATGGCGTACATATCTTGGCCTCCATAATCATGTGAATCAGTTCTCATAAATCTGTCTGTCTGTCTATCTGTCTATCTATCTATCTATCTATCTATCTATCTATCTATCTATCTCCTATTGGTTCTGTTTCTCTGAAGAACATTGACTAATACATGAGCAAAGGAATATTATGGTAGCTCAGTTTTAGATATAGTATGTCTGTTAGCCATTTAGTTGGATGTCAAGTAAGTAGTTGGGTGTAAATGAGTCTTTCCTCCAAGTATCCACTTGACATGTTGTTTATAGACTGCAATCGTTTATTGTCCAAATCCTTCTTCTAGAATGCAAGCTCCATGAGGGCAGAAACTTTGCCTATTTTGTTTCTTGCTGTATCTCCAATACCTCAAAGAATTCCTGGTGCATAATAGATGCTCAGTAAAATTTACACGAAAGGTGACTGAAGGAATGAATGGAACAGTTAAGTGTTCAATTCAACAAAGATGGTTGAGTATAACAGAGTACAGTTAGGAAGCGTATGTTTGAAAGTAAAGCTGCTCTCCTGGCTGTTCCTAAGGAGAGGTTTGCCGCAGGCATTGTGTAACGAACATATTCTGGGTAGACCTATGTGCAAATGAAGAGACACTTACTAGGCTTCTGTAAACTTTTATTTTATACTTATGGGCCACTTCCAGTGCAGGGCCTGAGCTTCTGGTTCATTTCTACAGATTCACTTAGAAATATATGATAAATATAGAAATTTGGAAATATTCCTACTAGTCAGCCACAGTTACGTACTATTCCATAAACAGGATGCACATGGAAGCCTGTGTGGTTATTCAGAAATCTATGACTTCCTGAACTTGTAAAATGCCTTTTTCATATGCAAGAGACAAAGCATCTTTAAAACAAAAGACAACTGCCTAAAACAAAATGGTGTGAACGCATGGCGTCTATTAGAGGTATATATCACTGCATATGACACAGCAATGGAGTAGTGGAATTCAGCTGCTAAGCCATATATTGCAACTGGGTGTCTGGAACCTGGTATACGTGGCTGTGCTATAATCCAGTCCAAGGAGTCAGGTGAGCTAGTTTATTGTCCGCAATTTTTCTGGTGACGTCTGTTAGAAACATCTGCCCGTGTGTCAGTCACATTACCATGCTGAGTTGAGGACTGAGACAAGATAAGACTTCCAACTTTAATCACCTTTGCTCCAGCACAGGAAAAAACATAACACCAAATACTGCTTTTTTCAGACCAGCCAACCAACTAACCAACCAACCAAACTAAACCCTGTTGTCAGCCCATTGCTTGTCCTTTTCTCTGCTGCCTCCAAGATGCCATTTGTACCAGTAACACGGTCACAAGATTTATTAACACAGATGGATTAAAACTGACTGAGGCTGGTGGTCGTCAGGAACCAGCACATAGATTCCACTTAGGGTATGTGCTTTGACACAACTACAAGGAGGGAATATCAGGTCTCTCTAAGTCCATACATACCATCCACAGCATGCATATGCCACACGCACCAACACGGTCCATAGAGACGATCACAGACAAATTGGCTAAAAGAAATGTACAGTTGTTTATATATATATTTATATACACACAGTAAAAGATTTTCTGCTATACTCATAGTCTGTAAACATTGTGGAAAATGCCCAGCAGAAGTCACTGTGGGCCTTTTGAAATGGTGACCACGTGAGGAGTGGGGGTGGGGTGCGTTTAGGTTCATCCTAGAAACCCAGAGGAGTGAAGAACCTTAAGTTCATGATGGTATCTGGGGGTAATTATATTTCACTGACATGATAAACTCAGCCGGCCACTTTGACGTTATGTTTCCCAAATTCCTTTGTGGAAAAGGGAATGACCAAAAAAAAAGTCTTATTGCCAGTTAACGTTTTAAAAGCAATCAAGAGAATATAAAAAAAAGAGAATATGAGGTGATATGTATAAATGTAAAATAGTAAGATGTATACACGTATACATCTTACTATTACCAAAAAAGAAAACCTCGATGAAAACTTCCAAATCTTCTAAAAATACTCATTCCTTTTCTCCTGGTTGTGCTGTGCATTGCACTGAAAGTCTTGGGCATACTTAAATGAGACATACATTTACATTTTAGTACATAATGGTTTTACATAAAATGCTTCCATTAAAAAAAAAAAATGGGCTTGTGGAGTTCCTGCTGTGGCACAGTGGGTTAAGGATCCAGCATTGCTGGAGCTGTGGTGTAGGTTGCAGCTGCAGCTTGGATGTGACCCCTGGCCTAGGAACTTCCATATGCCATGGGTGCAGCCAACAAAAATAAAAATAAAAAAAAGGCTTTTGAAAAATAGAACTATTTTATTCAAACATTATTTTAAAACTTAACATAAAAATATGCACAAGATCTGTAATGAAACAGCATTAAAAAAGAGAATACAGTTTCTTAAAAATTCTTTGAATAGCAGCTATTAAACTGCCATATGTGGATATCAGTCTGTGATTTAAGTTCTTGTATTTATTGCAGCTTGAGAATTTATGTTGTAAAAATAAGCAACATAACATCATTGCTTACCTGAATTCTGTTTTACATGTGTAAATAAGCTCAAATGATCATTTTGAGGCTACTATGCAGTTAAAAAATACTGGCACTAAATGACATTTCAAATAAAGGAGACCTAAAGCCACACTGTGTTTGGCCAAAGAACAAAAATTACTTTAAAAAATAGAAAACCTTGTCATAATTTCTAAGCTTTTCATGGTGACCAGTTCTTAGGAAACATTTTACATAACCACCATGTAAAGCTAGCCATGTACTCAAAAACTATTTTCATGCAGAGATAGTAAATATCCTCCTGGTTTAACCGAATAATCTCTCTTCCCCTTGCATACATCCACCGTCACCATTTTTTTAGGGCTGACTATAACATGCAGAGTATGTAGATTAGATAAATCAAAGAAATAAGATTCGTTGAATTTGTAGGTATAAGCCAGTCAGCCTTCAATGTTTTGGAAAGCATTTTTCCGCGGCTGGGATTGATCATGGGAGAAGGATGGAAGGAGAGATTTCCAGAGACACAGTTGCTGTGTGTTTTTTTTTTCCCCTCCAATAGGGTCTGAAATACATGGATGAATGTTCCTTTAGAGATTTAGTTTATACTGTCCTTGTGGCTGCTCCTCTCGGTGTTATGGTTGTTTTGTTCATGGTTCTTCCACTGGATGCTTGTTCCATTCATGGGGACCGAGGTCATCAGACTTTTGGACTGGTAACAGCAGCAGCAGAGGCAAGACTGGGAGAAGGAACAGACACTTGTTAAGATGAGGTCACCAGCCTGTTCCCAGCAGAACACAGAGGCCATCAAGGGATGTGTCTGTAGCTGTTTGGGAAGAGTGTGAGCCTTCACAGTAATCTAGAGTAAGGAGTTTGTAATCTTGAGGGAGAAGCGAAGTTGTTTATTCTAGTGCAAAGCAACAGATGCCATGTTTCTTGTTTTAATTTATTCACCAAGTCAAAGAGGAAGAGACGGCAGTGTTGGCCAAAGAGCCAGTGTTCTATGACTTAGGCGTGGCTAGGAAGGGCCGGGAGGGGCCTGGTGTTTCTTCAGTGGGTACCAACTGCGTGGCTGCCTGCAACGGGCACCTCAGCTGATGCTCTTTCTTTTCTTCTTTTCCTCTTTATGGCTGCACTTGCAGCATGTGTACGTTCCTAGGCGAGGGTTTGAAATTGGAGCTGCAACTGCCGGCCTAAGCCATGGCCGCAGCAGCGCCAGATCCGAGTCATATCTGCAACCTATACTGCAGCTTGTGGCAACGCTAGATCCTTAACCCACTGAGCGAGGCCAGGGATTGGATCCTTATCCTCACAGATACTATGTTGGGTTCTTAACCCACTGAGCCACAACGGGAACTCCACAGCTGATGCTCTTAAGAGTCCCAGGTGGTAGGTGCTATTTTCCTCATTTCGTGATTGAGAACAGGGAGGCTTAGAGAGGATAATAAGAGGGAGGACTGAACTTAGAACCTAGGACGCTCTCCATTGGAGTCTTTCCCCTGGGTATGCTGCCTTTTTATGAAGATCAGAAACGTGTGTACTTCTAAGAGTTTGCACCCTGATTTATCTTTCCCCTCTAGCTAATACAAACTAACTAATAACTGATACTAACTTCAGATTACATAATGTATTTGTTATGACCTGCATTTTAGTCAGTCCTCTTAGGGCAGAATCTTTCTTAGATCATTCCGAGATTTGTAATCATGATCCAGTAGACTTCAACAATTTGGCAGCTAGAACTTCCATACCAAGTTTCACTGATATCTATGGTTCTTCGGTTAATGTATGTCTCCTTTGAGATTGTAAGTTTCATAAGGACAGTCATTGGATTTTTCCTCTCTTCTCTATCCCCAATAACAATAATAAACTCATACCAAGCCCTTCCTGTGGCCTCAAATGCTTAGCATATATTAACCCACCTCATTCCAACTTATGAGATAGATCCAGTGATCATCTCATTTTACAGATAAGCAAACAGAGGAAGCAAGAGGGGTACCACTCACACCTGGATTAGACAGTGAGTGAGTTCAGAGCTGTGATGTAAGTCAAGATTGTTTGCTTCCAGATCCTGCAGTCTTGAACGCTATGCTACTCTATGCTAAAATCATTCCCGGAACTAGAAAAATCCCACCTCAATAAGAAGTTCTTGGAGCTCCAGGAGGACATGGGTTGGCTTAACTCTAAGGAGGTATGAAGAACAGAAGGAAACTGATTTGAAATTAAATCACATGAGTTCAGATTTCTGGAGCCATAAGCCTTTACTTTCCTTGCAAAGGCTATTATTAAATGTACTATTAAGTAGCATTTAGTAAGGCTTTAACAACGAGTCAGTGTTTGGTTGAGACTGTGGTTAAGTCCAGGATAATGCAAGGCACGAATAGGTTTTGCCTCTTCTGTTGACCTGGAGCACAGACTGGAGTATTTCTTTTTAAAGCAGGGGACTAACCTGGCATGTTACTGAGTTCGTTCTTTTTATTTTAACCTCTGAATATGTGGTTGTCTGAATAGATTCTGCTTTTCTGTTACGCTAACAACTTGACCCTCTTTTGGGGTGACAAAATGTGATTTTTTACTTCTCTTCTGAAAAGCACAGCTGATGAAAGTAATATTTACAACTGGAATCGGCCATGCCTGTTGGAGCCTTAATACACTCTGGTAGTTCTTTAAAAAAGGCTTGCAAAATGTCTTACCTGGAAGCAATTTTTAAATTTCTTGCTCACGAAATATAGAGCTATTGGGTTTATACATGAATTCATGGTTGCCAAGTTGATACCAATATAATCCATGAGGAGCAGGAAACTAGAGCAAAAAAGAAAAGAATAGATAAATTAGAACATAATGCTTTCAAATCTGCTAACTGGCATTTCTCTCTCGAATAAGCATTTTTCTTGCCCAGAAGCCATTTCTTATAGGTGGCAGTCAGAATTTTTTTAAAAAAATCCCTTGTTTCGCAGTTTCAGTTCTGCAGAGCGTGTGCAGATATATGGCAGCACACGGTTAACCTGAGCCATGATGCACAGCCCCAGGAGGGGAGCGGCAAACTTACTGATTTGAGGATCGGGTATGGGCTGTGTCAGCTAAAGAAAAATAATCAACTTGGCAGTTTTAATTTTCAGGGTTAACGAGAATGTAGACTAGATGATTTTGTAAAAAGTACTGTGAACGTGCAACCAGAGAGACTCAATTTCCTCCTGAGTGCATAGGGTCCTACCTAAGCAATTCACATCGGTTCTTGTCCATCTCATCATACACGGTTTTCTTCAAAATACGGCTTAAATGAAGAGGGAACCAGCACAGAGCGAAAATTACAACCAGGCAGAACACAGTTTTTGCCACCTCTCGACGCTAAAGGAAAGTGAGAGGGAAAAAAAAAAAAGGACAGTAAGTTTAGTCTTTTTCTATTAGAGGAAGTAATAGACTTGGGGAAAGAATAATGTGATTTCTCTTCAAGATTTGAGTCTGACTTTCTGAGCAAGGAGTGGCTAGTGGTTCTTTTGGGCAACTACCAGGAAGGATGGTGACGCTGGTCCTCGGGGCCAGGACAGAGGTTCAGTGGTGGGCAGAGGTGGGGACTGCCTGGGGCTGAACCAACACTGTGGCTGAGTCTGTGTGTGTGTTGAGCATATGGGGGAAGGAGTTAGAAGTCTCAGTCCCAGGTAACTCACCAGCATTAACATCAGCATTGCAGTCAAGATAACAACCTACCATGATAAAAAACTGAAACATCTACAAAGATGTTTGGAAAACAAGGAGGTCCCGTTGTGGCTCAGTGGTTAATGAATCTGACTAGGAACCATGAGGTTGTGGGTTCGATCCCTGGCATCGCTCAGTGGGTTAAGGATCCGGCGTTGCCATGAGCTGTGGTGTAGGCGGCAGACGCAGCTCAGATCCCGCCTTGCTGTGGCTGTGGCGAAGGCCGGCAGCTACAGCTCCTGTTAGACTCCTAGCCTGGGAACCTCCACATGCTGCGGGTGCAGCCCTAGAAAAGACAAAAAAAAAAAAAAAAGATGTTTGGAAAACAAAACAGGAGTAGGAAACAGAAAAGCGAAAGGAAGACCAGTCTCTTTTTCTCCCATTTTTTGATCCAGGAGAAAGCTGCCCCTAGGATTTTTTTTTCTTTTAAAATTCTTTCATTAATGACATGTAGTTTCCAGAGGTATATTGTTTGCAAACAGAGGGATGAGGGTAAAGGCTTATCAGCAATGACAGTTAGAAAAACTGGGACATTTTGACCCTGGACTGACTCCAGGGGTAGGTTTACATGCTTTGGGGTCTGCACAAGATCAGCAAAACTAGGATAGGAATTATCTGCAAGCAGTCATTTGTGTGCATTGAACTTGAGTAATATATGGCATGCCTTTGGAAGCCTGACCAGGAACGTAAAATGCAACTTGTCTGTAACTGGGATCAGTTACTGTCAACATAAAACTGACTGAGAACAGCGTTTGGAAGGGTAAGGCTGGTTCAACACAAAGCGTATGGCATTAAATGTGGGAAGCCTACAATAAACCCACATGATTAATAGAGCCATTTAAAAAGATTTCAGGGCACTTGTCACAAATTGCTGCTCGAGCCCCAAGCACTGGTTTTTTTTTTTTTTTAATCTTTCAGAGTTAGCTAGCTAGTTGGGATGCAGCTTCAGAGAATGCATAAACTGAACAATGATTGAGAGGAATAAAGGATTCCTTTATTCATCTTCTGGAATGCGGGATCGTTTTAAAGGGCCATTTTGTGTGCACAGACAGTATGCCCAGAAAAACAGAAAAGGAAGCTCTTATCTCTCCTGAGCACATCCTTCAAAGGGGATAACTTTTGAAAGGGTAATATTAATGCGTTGCCATGACTGTCTGATATTTGGCTCATATCCATTCTCTCGTTTTCTTTACTATCAATCAGATCCTCGATTCTGTCACGGCCACAGAGGAGCCTCCTCGTCCGCGTGGCGACCTGACAGAGTCCTTACCTTTTAGACTAAGTAGTAATCATCATGTGGGGTTTCTGGAAGAGCTACTTAAAAGTGGGGGATCCCGCTCTAGCGCACACACACTGATGTGATCTGTGTTCTCTCCCCTGCTCCCTGCCTGGAAATTAGGCATAAGGGTAGAGCTGTAGCTGCTGTCTCCCCATAACAAAGGAAAGGTCAGCACGACAGCAGAACCCTGGCTCCTGAGTCCCTTGATCATGGAGCCAATGACATCTGACTTTTCTGCTGTGGGAAAAAGATAAACTCCATGTTATTTTGGGTTTTCTGCAACCAACATCCTAACACAATCTTTAACTCATAAAAGGTGTTGTCAGTATAATGAAGAGAAATTAGAGCAAACTGCACAAGAAGCAAGACCAAGAGCCATACGGGATACTGGGCAATGGTGGCAGGGCCTTTCCCCCTGAGCTAGCTCCCCTGCCTTCCTGCCAGGCTCACTCTCCAGCTGATAGAACCTGCTCCAGCTCTGAGGGACACCCAAGGGAACATCTGCTGCAGGGGGACCAGGTCATGGGGTTCTAATCTCCATCATGCTGAGCCAGTCTCTCACCCACCGATATAATAAGGGTAACGTCTGTCCAGCTTATCTCACAGGGTGTTTGGAGGAACCCAATATCAAGAGGACATGGAGGAGTTCCCGTCGTGGCTCAGTGGTTAACGAATCCGACTAGGAACCATGAGGTTGCGGGTTCGATCCCTGGCCTTGCTCAGTGGGTTAAGGATCCGGCGTTGCTGTGAGCTGTGGTGTAGGTTGCAGACGCGGCTCGGATCCCGCGTTGCTGTGGCTGTGGCGAAGGCCGGCGGCTACAGCTCCTGTTAGACCCCTAGCCTGGGAGCCTCCATATGCCGCAAATGCAGCTCTAGATAAAGGCAAAAAGACAAAAAAAAAAAAAGAGGACATGGAAATGCCCTTAGAAAACTTAAAAAAAATGCTATGAAAATGGTTGTGAGCGAAGATGAGCGTGATGTCTTACCCCTCCGCCATCTTGATCCTTCCTCTATGACAATTGGAAGCAGCATCGTATTATTCTTGCTCCCAATCCCTATTCAATTATTTTCAGGGTGGGTAACACCAACAACTTAAATTGGCTTAATCATGATGCTAATGCAAAAGTCTACATTTAAAAACACTGTTTTTCACAAATCTGTTTTAAGTCTCCATTGCAGGAAAGAGAGGTATTAATTGCTTAATATGGCTCACATCTGGAGTACTTGAAAAATTCATGCCTGGGCAACGTCATACTGAAGTTTCTCAATAGAGTCTTCCTGTTAAATTTTAATAAAAGGTAATAGCTACCATTTGTATAACACATTAGATTTTATGAAGTATGTGTGTACACATTAATTCCTTTGATTCTCGTAATAACACTGATTCATATATTCCTATGTCCAATTTACAGATAGGGAGCTGGAGCTCAAAAAGTCAGTATAAGAGTCAAGAACAGTTGCTGATGCTTGTGTATGATAATTATAGAGGGCGGATTTTCAGGCTCCATCAACTCATATTAACTTTTAGTGTGGCTGGGCATCCTAATATACTTCTATGTTGAGACAACTTACCTGCAGTCCCAGTTTTACTCTTTGAATTCATATATGCCAACGATTTTCTGAGCACTTCCTATGAGTTGGGTTCTATTAGACATCACACACACAGTAGGTAATCCCCTAGAGGTATTATGTACTTTTTACTTAGATTGTTTGACTCAAAGTTAAGTTAGTATTTGTACAGAAAGGTGCAGGTATTATTCTATACATACTCTGAAGAACTAGAAGTTCAGAGAGTTGAAGCAGTTTACCTAACATCACAGAGCCAGTAAATATAAGCATCACAGCTTTATCTGTTCCGTTTGCTGCCTCGGGTGGGGGTGAGGCCTCCTATGGACACTTTCAAATTTCCTCCAGAACTTTGGGCCCTCCAAAATGTGACTTCTTGTGTACCTTAGGAGTCCTGTTTCCTATCATGAGTCTTAGCTTAGATGTTGCTCTAATAAGGTCCATCTCCTTTTTCTACTCCCCAAAGGCACAGTGCCTGTGCCGTGTTCTAGCTAGACTCCCGTCCACCCACTTGAAATGCCCTCTGTCCTTTCTTCTTCCCATAGAACTCTTATCCTCCACGACCACTTCAATAACCCTCACGCGGGAACACTTTCTCCATGATTTTATCTCACACCCTCCCTGGTTTTCTATAGCACAGGCTGCTTTTACAACACCTTGCGATTCTATTTTCCAGTTGCTTCATGTTTGTATTTGGTTTCCACAGCAAAACTGCAAAGCATGCCGGGGGAGAAAGTGATATGCTTCTGTTTTGTCCTGGCACAGTTCCAAGCCCAGTTCAAAGCCTTGCTAAACACAAAACACACACGTTCAGTGGACTCTTGGCAAAAGAAAGAAAGAGTTCCTCTCTATTTGGGCCACCTGTTTCACAGGTACACAGGTAGAATCCCTACTTCACAAAAGCAATTCCTAATACTAAAACTAAAAAGAAAACAAGGCATACAGATAAGACAGTTTTTAAAAAATTTATTTTGTCCATGATATGTAGCACCTCCTTGTGGGGGTCTCAGTTCCCAGACCAGGGTTCAAACCCCAACCTGGGCCATGATGGTGCAAGTGCCAGAGTCCTAACCACTGGACCACCCAACAAGACAGTATTTTTATTTTTAGGAAATCAGGCTAAATCTACAAAGAACAGTATTTGTAGGCCTTTGAATGTCAAGGACTCGGCAGTCCTGGCCAGATGTTCATGATCTTATTAGGTTTACCTGTTTCAGATGTTCACTGAGGGCAATTCTCAGGCTTCCGTTTCTTCTGTTTAACATCTCACAAGTCATGAGAGTGTAGAAGATGGCAGTACACACCAGCGGCATACAGAAGTAGAACCCGAACAGCCACCAGTCTTTTGCGTCTTGGTAGAACTGTCAAGAGAAGGAGAGAAAAGGAGGGGCATTATAACAAAAATTAGCTGTGCCACATTGCTGGTGGCTTCAACATCCTGATGCTTGCAGGTACGGCTATATATTTTTGCTCTCTGGTTGTGGTAATGGGCTTGGAGGTGGTGCTCAAAACTCAGTAAAACTGGAAACTGCAGGCATTATCTTGGCTTTATAACAACACACGAAGGAGTTGCATTTAAAATTATCCTGACAAATAGCATCATTCACAATAGCCAAGACATGGAAGTAATCTAAATGTCCATCGACAGAGGAATGGATAAAGAAGATGTGGTACATATATACAATGGAATACTATGCAGCCATAAAAAAGAACAAAATAATGTCATTTGTAGTGACAGGTATGAAGTAAGTCAGAGAAAGAAAGACAGACATCATTTGATATTATTTATATGTGGAATATAAAAAAGAATACAAATGAACTTATTTACAAAACAGAAACAGACTCACAGACTTTGAAAACAAACTTTTGGCTACCAAAGGAGAAAGGTTGAGGGGAAGGATGGATTGGGAGTTTGGGATTAGCAGATGCAGACTTTTATACAGAGGATGGATAAACAATAAGGTCCTACTGTACGGCACAGGGAACTATATTCAGTATCCTGGGATAAACCATAATGTAAAACAATATGAAAAAGAACATATATATAAATGAATCACTTTGCTGTACAGCAGCAATTAATACATTGTATAGCAACTGTATTTCAATAAAATAAATTTTTAATTATTCTGACAAAGTTTTTTTTTGCTTTTTAGGGCCACACCCACAGCATATGGAAGTTCCCAGGCTAGGGGTCCAATCGGAGCTGCAGCTGCCGGCCTACACCACGGCTACAGCAACATGGGGTCCGAGCCATGTCTGTGAACTACATCACAGCTCACGCCAATGTTAGTTCCTTAACCCACTAAGCAAGGCCAGGGATCAAACCTGCATCCTCATAGATACTAGTCAGGTTTGTTACTGCTGAACCACAGTGGGAACTCCTGACAAAGATACTTTTAATAAACTAAAGTTGGTTTTAATTACACAGTGGAAGAGTCCTAATCAATAGAAAGTGTTCCCTTCCAAAGCTCATAAAACATGATCTGCAGACATGCAGAATCTATCTTTATTGGGGAGCCTCAACATTTTGCTAGTGCCTGGTTTAGTTCTGACTGTTGTGCTTAAAGTGTACTTAATGTGCCTATCTTGTTTGGAACTAGCGAAGGTTATAAATGGTTTATCTGTGAGCTTTGGTTACTGGGAGTTAACCCTTTGCCTGGAATGCCTGCTATGTGACCTCGCAGCCGGCCAGTTGGAGCCATCAGTAACCAAGCCTTTTCTCAGTCTCTTAATACCACCTGGAAACTATTGAGGCCGAGTACCTTGTCTGAAGGCATATAGCGGATTCTCTCCCCATGGACAGGATTTGTAGATACCAGCATTACTCAGTTTTGTGTCTTCTTAAAAGAGAAAATGTTAATACCCAAAAAGAATGGAAATGAGAAAATTATCTCAATTCTTCTTCCCACTAAATGAATCACCAACTTGGGAAGAAATGCTTTTCCTTTCCTTATTCTCCTTCTCCAGATTGTTTATTTACTAAGGATAATGTAACCTCCTGTAATATCTCAGTTCCCACAGTAAAAAATAATCATGCTGCTCCCTGAAAAACTCGAGAGTTTCTGAATTTAGAAAGAGGCCCAGTAGGCTACATTTACAACATGTCTATTAAAATATTCTATAAATGGTTCCCGAAGAAAAAAATCCTGGGCAGGGGTTCTTAACTATTTTTATGCCATGATGAACCCTTTTGGATTTCTGGTGAAGACTATAATCCTTTCTGCGAATAATACTTTTATATATTATTGCACATAATTTGTATGTGTTACAATAATATGTATTATTGTGACTAGGTAAGATTGCAATGGAAAGCAATTACAGCAAAACACAGCTATCGAAACAGGAAAAATAAAATTCTGATATAGTGTAATATATGTATTTATTAAGAAATTAAGTGACAGATCTAATGGTGGTTCTTATAACTATCCGAACGTAGAAGCAATGATGAATGTAAATGATATTTTGAGATTATACATCTATTATGTGGTATGAAAATGCCCGTTATTTCTATTAGTGAAAAATATTATGGTGCTGTTAACTACTACAGTAGTTTACTTCCTACATTCATTTTGGAAGGGAAAGGCTGTATTTCAATTAGAAGTAGTGAAAATAAACATGTAATTCATTTTCCATTCAAGTCCACAGACCCCTGAATTCTAGCCTCAGGTTAAGTGCAGACGCCCACAGGAGTTGGTTCATTCAAATCTGTTTATACAAATATTTTCCTGTTCACATCACACTGTAGAAAGAGTTTAGTACCGAACTTAAGAAACAAACCGAAAATCAGAAGGACTCTCTCTTTATTTAAGTGCAACACAAACACTCCTTCGAAGACCCCCTTCTTTTGTACCTCCTTCTTCTGGGTGTGCTGCCGGCTGGGTGTGACTGCCCAGCAACAGCTGTGGAGGGCCTGGAAGCTGACCCCTGAGGGGACCGGATGGAGTCCCCTCCCCACCCCAGCGGTGATAGAGGCTTGTAGAGAACAGGGTCACACATTTCCTTTGGATTGATGTCATCAGCCAGGATATGGAGGGGCCTCCCCCAGTCTAGGGTAAAGTTGAAGAGAAAAGAGCGGAAAAAGGGGCGGGGGGGATCAAATTAGAAAAAGAGAACGGGAGCGGAAAGAGTCCTCAAACTTTAGACTTGGAATGAGATCCACAAAATTATCAGCTTAAACTCATACCCTTGACTTGCAACCCTTTAGCTCCCCCTGCCTGAAGGGCAGTTACTCCTGGCTCCCTTCCTTAGCTTCACCGCTAGCAAGGAAACAGTTCTGATGAAAAAATCCGTCTCATTTTGGAGTGATCATTAAGCTCCTTCTTTTCTTTCTTTTTTTTGGCCCTACCCTGCAGGATCAAACCTGAACCGCAGCAGTAACCAGAGCCACAACAGTGACACTGGATCCTCCACCGGCTGAGCCACCAGGATACTCCAGTAAGCTTCTTACCTTGAGCCTTTCCTCTTAGGAGTATTCAGATTGCTAATTCATACCGCTCAGATTCTGATAGCCTCCTACCGCCTGCTTTGTTTTTCACTGTGGAGTGAAAAACTTCATAAAAAGTCTGTAGATCAGCAGAGGACCTTAATTTTAAGGTTGCCAGTTTGGCAGTGTTCATGAGCACTTTTAATTTTAAAACAGGAATTTCCAAGTGGGATAACTGGTCAACTGTAAAACCACTACTGTCGTGAGTTTTCCAAGGCAGGAAAACATACCTTGAGAGGTCTGTAATTAATTAAATGTGGAATTTGAGCTGCGTGAAACTTACATCAAAGCACTCAATTATGCTGATTTAAGAGAAATAGTTACCCTTTTGGTTTTCCTTCTCAGTCTACACGTGACTAGTTCCTCAAAGGAAATACGTATTTTAAATGGGTTTCCTAATATACTCTGTCATGTAATTAAGCTTTTCAGAAAAATTAATATGGTCAAGTGTATTAAACAAAAACTGAATTTGTTGCCCAAACACTTTTGAGAAAAGTGCTGCAACTTTATATCACTTGCGTATTAGAATCTGTACTAGTATAAGCACATGTGAGAATGACTTCCTACTTTGAATTAGTAAATCTTGTGAGAATGACTTCCTACTTTGAATTAGTAAATCTATCTTTAAAAAATTTGTGACAGGGAACCATATTCAATACCCTGTGATAAACCATAAGGGAAAGGAATTTTTAAAAGAATATATATATATGTAATTGAATTGCTTTGCTGTACAGTGGAAATTGACACAACACTGTAAATCAACCATACTCAATTTTTAAAAAAGTGTGAAAAGACTAATTATTAGTGAAATGCAAATCAAAACTACAATGAATAGCCATCATTAACAAGTCAACAAATAACAAATGCTGGAGTGGGTGGAAAAAAGGGTACCCTCCTACACTGCTGGTGGGAATGCAAATTGGCACAAGCGCTATGGGCAACAGTATGGAGGTACCTCAGAAAACTAAATATAGAATTCTACCATATGATCCAGCAATCTCATTCTTGGGCATATATCCAGACAAAACTTTCCTTGAAAAAGATATGTGCATCCATATTTTCACTACAGCACTATTCACAATAGCCAAGACATGGAAACAGCCTGAATATCCATAGGCAGATGAATGGATTAAGAAGATGCGGTATTATAAACACAATGGAATACTACTCAGCCATAAAAAGAACAAAATAATGCCATTTGCAGCAACATGGATGGAACTAGAGACTCTCATACTAAGTGAAGTAAGTCAGAAAGAGAAAGACAAATACCATACGATATCACTTATATCTGGAATCTAATATACAGCACAAATGAACTTTTCCACAGAAAAGAAACTCATGGGCTTAGAGAATAGACTTGCGGTTGCCGAGGGGGAGGGGGAGAGAGTGGGACAGACTGGGAGTCTGGGGTTAATAGATGTAAACTGCTGCATTTGGAGTGGATAAGCATTGAGATCCTGCTGTATAGCACAGGGAACTATATCTAGTCACTGGTGATGGAACATGATGGAGGATAATGTATATATGTGTGTGTTCCTGGGTCACCATGCTGTACAGTAGAAATTGACAGAACACTGTAAACCAACTATAACGGAAAAAAATAAAAATCATTTTTAAAAAAGTGTGCAAAGAATTTATATATAGATGTATGACTGGGTCACTTTGCTATACAGAAGAGACTGACAGAACATTGTAAATCAACCATACTTCAATTAAAAAAGAAGTGTGAGCCACGTGCATTTCCCCAGGTAACATCAAATAAGTATCTGTGTGTCTGTCAGATGGAAATTGCTGTGCTGTATTCCTTATTATCAGCACGAATAGCACCACATACATATACACCCTTCTCTCTTGGTAAATTTGTTTCAGGACTCTGAGTTCGGTGCAGAGCAACAGCTGTGTCTACAGTTGTGCTTCAGTACAAGAGTGAAAACAAATTGTTGTTCTATTCAGGAAGTTAAGCCCTGGTTTCACATGGACTTTTCAAGCAACTGAAGAATATTGGAGCTAACAGAGTCAAGCACATTCAGCATGAGAGAGAAGGCAGGAAGGCTCGTTGATGGTCGTGGTGAATAAAGACCTCCTCCCCTCTCTGAGTCATTCCCTTTAAACGATTCGTACCTCCATGAATTTTGACGTGGCATTGAGCATACAGGTTTTGTGCTCTTCACCCTTGTATTCAAAGGGCACCATGACAAAGCCAATTGCTTCAGGGATGGCCAGGATAAAAGAAAGGATCCAAATGGAGACAATCTCAATGGCTGTGACCAATGGAATCCCAATTCCCTGAACACGACTCCAGGAGGCAACTGCTCTGTACCTGAAAAAAAAAAAAAAAGTATGTGTGTGTCGGGGTGTGACGGAACCAAGTTATTAGGAAAATGTAAGTTGATTTCAATTAAATAAAAATTATAAATGCTGGAAAGCTCCTTTCCTTGGCCAGTGACCAACCATTGGCTTTTTAGGAATTCTGAGTCCTGATATGAAAAACAAGAGGGGCCCTTGAAAGTCCTACCCATTTGGAGATCAACTGCCTGGCAGGCCTGAGTCTGTGATCTACCCCTGGGGTCTAGCGCCATCTCGTGAGAGTTTAGGATGTGGCAGCGTCAGATAGGTGTACTATATTTTTTAAGCTGGGGTAAAATAGGTATCTTTGGATGATAGAAGGGGTAGTGAAAGCTGCTGGTACTTGCTATGGTAATGATCTTATTTCTCTTTTTATAATTAAAAAAAAAACTTGAGGGAGTTCCCTAATGGCCTAGCAGTTAAGGATCTGGCATTGTCACTGCTGCGGTGTTGGTTTGAACCGTGGCCCAGGGAACTTCCACATGCCGTGGACATGCCAAAAAACAAACAAACAAACCCAAAAACAAACAAACAAAAAACCTGATGAAGTGGCTATAGATACCCTTAGGTTAATAGTGACCATAAATATTCCATTGTTTTCTCTCTTCTACCTTCTATATATGATCATGGCAACTGTTTTAGTAAATAAATATTTCTTTCCTTTTTCTTTTTCTTTTTATGGCCACCTCTGTGGCATATGGAAGTTCCCAGGTTTGGGGCTGAATTGGAGCTGAGCTTCAGGCCTACGCCACAGCCACAGCAACACTGCATCCAAGCTGCATCTACGATGACCTCTAGCACACCTTGAGGTAACGCCGGATCCTTAACTGACTGAGCGAGGCCAGGGATCGAACCTGCATCCTTACAGAGACAGTGTCCATATCCTGCTGAGCCACAGCAGGAACTCCAAGTAATAGTTTTTCAGTTTCTTTTCATGGCCACATCCACAGCATATGGAAGTTCCTGGGCCAGGGACTGAATCTGAGCGGCAGTTGCAGCAATGCCACATCCTTTAACCCACTACACTGGGTCAGCAGCAACCCCAGCCAATGTAGTTGGCTTCTTAACCCCCTGTGCCATGGCGGGAACTCCAGTTTTAGTAAATAAATATTTCTAAAAATAGTATTTGAAAATATCAAATAATAATTATATCTTTTCCATGTGGCTCTGTGCTAGACTATAAAAAACTGAGCTAAATATACCTTGGTTCCTAATCTTTAGGGTTTACAGTTTAATAGAAAAGAATCGTTCATACGGAAGTAGAGGATATAAGTGTAACTGAACACTTACGCCAATCAAAAAAAAACCAAGTAGCATTAAGAAATTGTGTTTGCTTTATTTTTTACCTTAACACTTTAGGATAGTAATCACCTTTAAATGTTAAGTCTAAAGAAAGTTTGGTTTCAGAAACTCTATGCTCTGTGACCTGACATGATGGTCTGGTGCTAACTGCTTCCAGACTTACTATTAAGAAGGGACCTGGGATGTGGTACAGTATTTTTGTGGCTTCATTCTTGAAATTTTTGTTGCTGTTGTAATGGAAAGGAAACATTCTCTTTTTATAGCTTTCATTAGATAGTGCCAGAAGAAGGCTGTAAGACAGACCAGGCATTGGAGACAGGTGGACATGGGCTTGCAGGCCAGGCCACTGAATGGGGAAGATTTGTCAGCAGTGCCAAGGCAACTCACAAGCTACCCATTGCTACCCAAACGAACCGCTATCACTTATATTTAGCATTCTGTCTCTCTGTCTGTAAGGTACGCCTGTGAAAACACAGCTACTAGGAGCTGTGCTACCTTGTTCTTCACTGTAGATGAGAACCTATAGTTTTGGTAGGGAAGATGCTGCCACATGGCACATATGTGCAGCACAGTTTGCTGGAGAAATGTTTTGCAAAAGATTTTTAAGGTAAAGAAGATTGGTGTATAATAAGAATTTCAGAAAAAGTCCATATTAGTTTAGAATGGAATAAAATACCAGCTATGCAAACAGACCAAGAAAATCCTTTTATGACAGAGCCAA
Source organism: Catagonus wagneri (assembly GCA_004024745.2). Taxonomy (NCBI): domain Eukaryota; kingdom Metazoa; phylum Chordata; class Mammalia; order Artiodactyla; family Tayassuidae; genus Catagonus; species Catagonus wagneri. The sequence continues at coordinate 14,942,124 of PVHT020000257.1, read as the reverse complement.
CACTACACTTCAAAATTTCTGGTTACTACCAGCGGGATAAAGGCTGCTATACATTTTGTTTTCTATTTCAGCTTACTTTTCTTTGCTGCCTTATTAGATGGGCAGCCTGATGTTCCATAAAATCTAAAAGGAATGGAGACAGGATGTCTCTCTCCCAAAGGCTCTCAATGAGTTACATCTGTTTCTTCTCCCTTCCTCTTAGATCGGTTATCAGAAAAGGTGATGTAAATAAAACACTGCCTCTTAAGGCAGTAAGAAAGCCAGCTTGCTTAGGCAGGATTGGCGACAGAAGCTGGTTTGGTAGGAAAATGTGGTCTACCTGTTCTCATGATGAATATACTCACAGACCAGCTTCATTTTACCATGTGCCCATTGAAATCCCAGAATATTACATATCTATAATCCAATGTAAATTCAACATTAAATCAAATAGAAGTAATGTTTAGTGTCTAATTGAGCAAAGGACTCGCAACAGTTGCCTCCTTCACTAACCCACATGACTGAGGATCAGAATGTTTTTCGTTTCTGACCACACTGATCTTGATAATGTCTCCATGAAATGAGGCACAACCACAGGAGGAATTAGAAACAGCCATATGGGGTGATGGAAGTGGGGAAAGGTGTGGGAGATAAGAAATATTGGATATTCCAAAAAGGATTTCTCTTTAGGGGATAATGACACAACACGCAATACACAGTATGTTCTCCTCACTAGGTGTGATTCTAAACAATTTTCAATCTAGTTGGTGTATATATGTACTATACTCAGTGTTAGAGAAAATCTGCAAGTGTAGAGACCGCTGCCAACAAACAATATTCCAGATAAAATTCCTCCTCTTTGAAATGCTTTCTTCACTTGGCTTTGACCACATTCAGCTGGTTTTCCTCCTCCTGATGAGATTGGCTACTCTCACCTCCTTGGCTGGGTCATGCCCGCGCCTCAAACTTCTAGCACTGGATTTCTTGTAGGTTTTCTCCTTAGTCCTTGGACCTCTTTTCTATCTACGATCTCTCAGTGAGCTCCTCTAGTCTCATGGCTTTAGTATCATTTAAACTATCTAGGAGTTCCCCGATGGCTCAGCAGGTTAAGGATCCAGTATTGTCACTGCCTTGACGTGGGATTGACCCCTCACCAGGAACTTCTGCATGCCGGCAGTCATGGCCAAAAAAATAAAACAGCAACAACAAAAAACTACCTATATGTTGATAGTCAATTCTTAAATTCATAACTCTAGCCTGGAACCTCATCTCTAACTCTAGACTTGCCTACTTGAGATCTCCGCTTGGACATCTAATAGGGACTGAAGCTCACCCCCATCAGACTCCTGGTCTTCTTTGCACCTTCCTCGCCCTCTGTCTCTAGTCTTTACCATCTCAGACCCCAAATCTTGAAGTGAGGCGTTAGCCTTTCCTCCTCTTTTCCTCTTCCACCACACATCCAATTCTTTAGCAAACTTTGCAACCTCTTCCTTCGAAATATGTCCAGATGCAAACTACAGTTTTCACCACCTTGCCTGTTACCACTCGCCTGGATTATTGCAAGAACTTCCTAACCGGACTCCCTGTGTCCACTTTGCCCTCCTTCAGTTGGCCCTGAACACTGCAACCAGGGTGAACCTGGGAAAATGTAAGCCAATCTGTCAACCCTCTGCAAAAATTCCCCAATGGGAATGCCTACAGGTGTCCTTCAAGTCATCACTCAATGTTGTCTATTCACAGAGGTCATTCTTGAACACCCCTTTTGAAACTGCCACCTCCCCTTACAGGCTTACCCTACCCCACTCACCCTGATTATTTTTAGCCATAGCACTTACTACCATGGGGTCAACCAAATCATTTACAAATTCAGCTTTTTGTCTATGTCCACCTCTTCCTTTAGACTCTAAGCTCCATAGGGCAGACATGTTGTATGTTGGTCACAAGACCTTCAATAGGTGCTGAATAAATATCTGTTGAATTAAGCATCTTTGTTTCCTTATCATGCATTTGTCGTTACTGGCCAAAGCCAAGATGCATTCCAAACAGTTTCTTGTTTTTCGAGTCAGACCTGGATTAGGCAACTGATAAAGAGCTAATACTTTTGGAATCCTAGAATCAAATAACTTAAAAACCAAGAGGGACCTCTGAAGCTGATCTTTCTCCCCTTGTGTTCTGGTTGGGAACCTGAGGACTAGTGTGTCACCATATCCCCTGCTTGGTCTCTAGTGAATGTGGGGCGCCTGGGCCAGGGCTCTGGTCTGCCAAGTCCCTGGTCAGTCTTTTCCCATGACACCACCTTGAACCCTGTCATGTGAGATGCCAAAATAAAAGAATAAATTACATGTTTTATTTATGTAAAGATGTTTGTTACGTGCATGTCTATAAATAGATTTTTACATATTTTCGATGAGGCATTTAGTGCATGTTTTTGAATCTTTAAGGTGTGATCTTAGAAACATTAAATTAAAAGGAGATAGTACTGAGTGTACTTTCAATGAGAGTAAAAGAAAACTTAAATTCAAAAGCTGTCACTTCAGCAAAATCCATTTTCATTTCTCCTTATTCTTTGCCCATTTCTATTCTCATAAACATAGTTGGAATATACATTATAACCTTGTCAATTACAGTTTTATTTTTGGCTTTATTCACTTTTCATTATAAAACACACTCATGTTTTCTCTATGGGCATGGCATTTATTAATTTCATGGCTACACCGTATAACAAGATGCTGAGACAATTTACTGAAATCTTTCTCCTTTGGTCACATCATTTCTAGTGTTTCAACGTTGTGAATAACATGCTTATACATAAATTTGCACATACAGATCTTTTTCTTTTCAAATGATTTTCCTGGGTTAATTATTTGGAGTAAGATTACTGAATCAAGGGAATGAAAAAGTAGCTTGAGTACCTTTAACAAAATATTACCACTAAATGCCTGTAAATGCTTGCCTTCATTAGAATTAATTTTTCTTCAATTTTTTCCACTTCTGTAAGGCAAAGTGGCCCTTATATCTTTGTGTCTGCACACCTTTAAGAGTAAATATGACCATTTGTAATGTTTGTTTGGGATTTACGTCTCTTATGTGATAGGCAAACCAACTGCCATACAAAGGATTGGAGGCAAAACACCAGCAGGAAGGAGCCAGGGGAGGTGGATTAAAAAACAGCAGCAGAATAAAATCGTGCCATTTACAACAATGTGGATGGACCTAGAGATTCTCATACTAAGTGAAATAAGTCAGAGAAAGACGAATATCATATGATACCACTGATATGTGGAATCTAAAATATGAAACAAACAAACTTATCTAAAAAAAACCTCATAGACACAGAGAACAAACTTGCAGTTACCCAAGGGGGAAGGTAGGGGGAATAAATTAGGACTTTAGAATTAGCAGATATACACTACTAAATATAAAATAAATAAACAACAAGGACCTACTCAACAGCACACGGAACTATATTCAGTCTCTTGTAATAACGTATAATGGAAAAGAATCTGAAAAAAGAATATAGATCTATATATGTATAATTGAATCATATTGCTGTACACTGGAAACTAAGACAACATTGTAAATCAACTATACTTCAGTTAGAAAAAGGAAAAAAAGAAAGATAGCTGTGGTATTTGAACACTTCTTCAGTTGAGCCCTTCACCTGGGCTGGTGTGGGTTGCTCTGAGCAGTTGACATAGCTGGAAGGATGCTTTGCCAGTTTCACCCCAGCCTCTGAACGGAGCAGCGGGTTCTACCCCGGAGCCCTGAGCCTGCTGGAGCAGTGAGCGGCCTTGGGCTGCGCGGAGAGGGGGAATGGGCTTCAGCGAGTTCAGATGTCCAGCTGTTCCTGCCAAGGGGCCAGTCGGGTGAGTCTTGGACCCATGAAACAACCTCAGTGCCCAGCTGAAATCCATCACAAGACCCCAGTCAAAGTGACAAGGAGCAGAAGAACCACCCAAATTCCTGCCCCTCAGCACGGTCGGAGAGTAAGGAAACGGTGGTGGTTTTAAAACACTACGTTTTGGGAAACGTAGTTATCAAAGGAAAATGAGGCAGGTAGATTAAAGGGTCACGCGATCTTGACAAGAGAATTAAGAAAAAAGAATGAATAGCTATGTGTAATGGGGAACAGACCCTGAAATGAGCTCCCGAGTTGCCTTACACCCACGTGAAGGAAAACTCAGCACACCAGGAGAATAAGGAGAAGCCACCTCCAAGTCTAAACAAAAAATGACGTCTTTCAGAAAATCACTTCCATGCTTCTTGAATTAGGACGAACCTTAGAGAATATTGTGGCGACCATGGAGCAGACACTTGAAATGAGGGATGAAGAGCTAACACAGCTTTGACTTTGAGGCAAATCAAAGTTGCCTTATGAATGCATCTTTGCAGCTTTCTCAGGTATCTAATTACACATCATCTGGAGTAGCTGTTTAAAAGATTTTTATCTTTTTACATTCTCCTTCCCCAGGCAACTTTTAAATACAATTTGGAGCTGTACCTAGACCTTTTTACTGGTTTGACCCCTATGTTCCTCTTTAAACATGACCGTTAACCTTACAAATGGCCTTGAATTCCTCTTCTCAATTCCTGCCCCCTCTTTCTTTCCCTGAAAAGTGACTTGTAAAGCTTGTCACTTACAGCTCACAAGAATAGCTATTTGAATTATTGGAAATGGCTGGTTACTCTTGTTTTTTTTGGGAAAAACTCACTCACTTTAGAAGTATACTGCTTTAGCATTAAACAAAATTATTTCACTGATGAAAGCTTGGATAGTGGTCAAAATTTGTTTCTAAATTCCCCAGTCTTTTTTGAAATTTCTGTTTTATCTTATTCTTAAGTAACTAAGGACATGAAATAAAAATAAATAATAGAGTTGAGGAGGAATAAGTGAAAAGGTTAAATAACGTTAAGTCCATAGTCGAACAACTATGTTACAAGTGAGGTGCTTTCTCTGTGTTGTTTCCTTATTTAGGTTAAAAGCCTAGAGTGAGGAAGCCAGAGTTTTTCTTTGATCTTACAGTATTAGTATTCACTGAGCAGCCAGTAAAGTAATGAAAAAATTGTATAGAATTAGATTAGTTACTCTCATTATTTTCCCTCAAAAAATAACTCTGAAATAAGAGATAACCATCATATTTAAAAAAAAAAAATCCTGGGCCATCATTTCCCTCAGCTCATAAAATGAAAGCAGAGATTCCTAAGTTGCAAATTGTTTTGTAACCAGTTCCAATTTCCTTCCTTTATTACAAAAAAAGGGAGGGATTTTCTTATTTTTAGTAGAATATAACGCAATCGAATCAAGACTCGAAGCAAGTGGTATCTAATCTTTAGAAATTAAGTGTGAACAATTCATTCTCAAGCGTGAAAGCTTTTGAAATAGAAATGTCAAAATGACCTCAGAAAACTAAATACAGAACTACCGTATGACCCAGAAATCCCACTCTTGGGCATATATCCAGATAAAACTTTCCTTGAAAAAGGTGCATGCACCCATATGTTCACTACAGCACTATTCACAATAGCCAAGACATGGAAACAGCCTAAATATCCATAGGCAGATGAATGGATTAAGAAGATGTGGTATTATAAGCACAATGGAATACTACTCAGCCATAAAAAGAACAAAATAATTCCATTTGCAGCAACATGGATGGAACTAGAGACTCTCATACTAAGTGAAGTAAGTCAGAGAAAGACAAATACAAGATAATATCACTTATATCTGGAATCTAATATATGGCACAAATGAAACTTTCCATAGAAAAGAAACTCATGGACTTGGAGAACAGACTTGTGGTTGCTGAGGGGAAGGGGGAAGAAGTGGGATAGACTGGGAGTCTGGGGTTAGAGTGGATAAGCAATGAGATCCTGCTGTATAGTGCAGGGAACTATATCTAGTCACTTGTGATGGGACATGATGGAGGATAATGTGAGGAAAAGAATATTTATGTATGCATGACTGGGTCACTTTGCTGTACAGTGGAAATTGACACAACACTGTAAATCAGCTATAATAGAAAAAATAAAAAAATCCTAAAAAAGGCACACACACATACACACAAAGACATGTCAAAATGTCCCTGTATGTCCCTCCAAAGAGGTCCTCAAGTTGAGAAACAAGAACTTCTTTTTTTTTTTTTTTGTGGCTGTGCCTGCAGCATATAGAAGTTCTCAGGCTAGGGATCAAATCCTCACCAAGGCAGTAATCTGAGCCACAGTAGTGACAATACCAGGTCCTTTAGCCATTAGGCCATCAGGGAACTCCCCAAGAACATTTCATCTTCTATGTAACAGGTAACTTGGCATGGAACACTAGGTTAATTTTTCTTCAGGCATGAGATAGGGGAGGACATGGTGTGGGCAGCGTGACCCTACACTAGACACAGGGATCTGTGACCAAATTCCTGCACTTCCCCATCTCGTCACCTCCTCCCTGCCCCCGCCCCCCGCCTACACGTACGGTTCATAGCGGGGAGCCTAAAGCTCAGCAGACAGTCCTCTGCGATTTCCCCAGGGACAAAAGAGAGGGCAGAACAAGATGCACTTAGCGAAGGAATGGAGGTTTTCGATGATTCAGGTGACCTGGGAATCCCACTTTTTGAATACCTCCGTCCAGCATTTCATTCTCTCTGGTTCACAGCCATGGAAACTCCTAAAGTATGGCGGTCAGGCCTCCCTCTGCACAGTCTGTACCTCATACTCTTCTCACCAAGTCTCTCTGTTGAACTCAGTTATGAATCATGCTTCTTAATCTGGGGTTAATTCATGATGTAGTCCATCCCTGAAGAATCAGTGCTCTAAGGCATTTTTTAATCAAGAAACAAAATGATTACATAGATTCATATGAATTACAACAGGGACCACAATACCAGGCCAGGGAACACTATTTAGAGCATATATTCTAAGTCTTGTAACAAGAAAATATATTGCAGGGATGAAAACTGGCCTGTATCTCTTATCAAACTAAGCAGATTTTTTCCTCTCTTTAGGCCTCACTTTTCATTGATGCCCTCTTCTCAGAGGGTTATACCTCACTGTCAAAAAAAGGTTTTAAGGAGTTCCTGTCGTGGCTCAGCAGAAACGAATTGGGCTAGGAACCATGATGTTGTGGGTTCGATCCCTGACCTCACTCAGTGGGTTAAGGATCCAGCGTTGCCATGAGCTGTGGTGTACGTCGCAGATGGGGCTCGGATCCCGCCTTGCTATGGCTGTGGCATAGCCCGGCAGCTGTAGCTCTGATTTCACCCCTAGCCTGGGAACTTCCACACGCCGTGGGTGCAGCTCTAAAAAGCTAAAAAAATATATATGTATATCGTATAGGAAGAGTATGTATACGGGAAACACAATTCTTCTTTAAAAAAATCCATGATACTTGATGGATTTTTCAGTGTTGGATTGTGGGGTGCTTTTGTTGTTGTCTTCTTTTTAAAAATTAATAATATTTAAGCTATTCAGAAAAGCAGAGAGAACAGAATCCTGAGTACTCACTCCTTGGTTCAAGTAATCAAGCGTTAGAAATATCACTGACAGCACCTTCTTTTTTCTAATGAGAAATCTAGCATTGAAATACAGAATTTGGTGTTCCCTGGTGGCCTAGCAGTTAGGAACTTGGCATTGTCACTGCTGAATGGCTTGGGTTTGATCCCTGGCCTGGGAACTTCTGCATGCCATAGACGAGGCCAAAATAAAATAAAATAAAATAAAGAGGGAAAAAAGAAAAAAAGGACATAGAATTAGTGTTAGTGCTAGGATTGGTGCCGTAATGAAATATGGAGGCTGATGATGTGGCTGGTCGTAGTGGTTCTTTTGTGAATAATTTTAGTGCGTTGGCGATTGGCTGTAGTAGACCATATGGGCCAACTATGTTGGGTCCTTTGCGTAGTTGTCCTAGAATTTCCTTTCCAGAGTTCATTCCATCTAACGTGTTCATTTTGCCATAAGGACGTCAAATGGATATGGTTGTATAGTTGGCACAATGCTCTAGGCACAAATTACATGAACCAAAGATAGCTAGTAATCAGCAACTGTGGAAAGCAGTTCTCAATAGTACAGCAAGATTGCTAATATATTTCTTTGGCCACGCCCATGGCATGCAAAATTTCCTGAGCTGGGCTTTGAAGGTGCAGCACAGCAGTGACAACACTGGATCCTTAGCCAGCTGAGCCACCAGGGAACTCCAAGATTTCATTCCTGGGAACTAATGAACAACTGTCCCAGGGACCAACTCTCAAGGTTCCTTGAGTTCTCTTCCTTCTGAGAAAAATGCTTTTCTAAACCCAACCAAAGAGTCAAGGGAAAGAGCCACGTTACCTGTCAACGCTGAGAGCGCAGAGATTGAGGACGGTGATCCCCACTGAGGATTTCTGCAAAAAGGGGAACAACTTGCAGAGAAATACGCCAAAGTCATTCTTCTCAAAAGGCCAGCGCCCAGCCAGCAGCTGAAAAGAGGGAGCAGCGTGTAAGCAATGGCAAGAACCTCATGAGATATGAGGACACGTATTTCTTTTTCTTTCTTTTCTTTTCTTTCCTTTTTTTTTTTTCTTTTTAGGGCCACATATGTGGCATATGGAATCTCCCAGGCTAGGGGTCAAATCGGAGCTGCCACTACCAGCCTACACCACAGCTACAGCAACACAAGATCTGAGCTGCGTCTGTGACCTACACCACAGCTCCCGCCAATGCCAGATCCTTAACCCACTGAGCAAGGCCAGGGATCGAACCCTTGTCCTCATGGATGCTAGTGGGATTTGTTACTGCTGAGCCACAATGGGAACTCCATGTGGATGCATATTTCTAATTGCGTTTCCCAGCTTCTAAATTTTATCATTCATGATGCTTTTCAGTTAGAATGGTAGCAACAGAACATTATCATTTCATTATTTTTTTTCGTATTTTAAAGGCTTAGCAATTTTTTAATCCTAAAAGATGTGCAAAATGATAAATATAATGACGAGATAAACCTTTGAATTTAGGACGCAGTCATGCCGCCCACTTTTCAAAGAGGAGCCGAAGCTGGGGGTTTGGATGACAGCTTAATGGAGAAGCAGGCAGTCATCTCTGATCATTTCGTACTAAACCAGGAGTAAAGTGAATCATTTTCAACTAGTGGCATTGGGAGAGCATATTAATTCCTGACAAGCAGCCAGTGCTCCGAATAAGATGTTATGGAGAATCCTGGGGGAATGAAGCGGTTTAGGGTGTGCTGGCTCTGGCAGTTGAAGCACTCAGAATTTACCTTTTCCTCTGTGCTTAATGGGCTGTCCTGCCTCAGCCATGTGCTACCAGTGGCCTCTCTTTATTTAGGCTCAGGTTTCCCTTTCTTATACAGGAAAACGTGGTTATTGTGATCTGTTTGTAGCATGTGTAGGAACATCTGTTCTTCCCTGTTGGCAATTTAAGATTTTTGTTCCACGGAGAGGGTGACTGCCCTCTAGTGGCTGGGGTAAATAGTCAAAACATAAATCCTCTATGAGTTGCTAGTATTTATCCAATTAGGTATTGTACTAGAAGCGTGGGTTTAAATAAGACCTCAGCTACCTAAGAGGAGGAAGTCCCAGCTGAATATATGATGCCTTTTCAAGAGTAAAAATGGTATTGATTTCCTTTCTAATTCTTGTTTGTTTGTATGTTTTTGGCTGTGCCTGCAGCATAAATAAGTTCCCAGGCCAGGAACTGAACTCTCCCTACATCAGCGACCTGAGCAACAGCAGTAACAACGCGCCATCCTTAGCCTGCTGAGCCACCCAGGAACTCCTCTATTTTTTTGCTACTCAGAATTTAAATTCACTCCACTCCATAGGAAATAGTATGGTGAAAACTTGACAGACTTCTTGTCTTTTTTTGTAAAGTACTTACTGCCATAGTAACTCTAAGCTGAACTTCCAGTTTTGTTCTGCCATTTCTAAAGGATTATGTGAGGTTTTAATTTCATGGTCAGTGTGGTCATTAACACGAGTCCTTGGAAAGAGGAGGGGGGGATCCAGTACCCCAGAAACACAAAATAAGAACCTATGCATTTGAGAATTTAGTAACATACAATTTTTAGGGCCAAGATGTTATATGACTTAATTTCAGATGGTCTCTCTTTTTGGTTTAAAATATGTTTGAAAACATTTCCTTTTTTCTTCTGAATAGTTTTCTAAAAAACCTTTCCCTTCAATCCGGTCCTGCCTCTGGTGTCTTTTTCCTCTCACTCTAGCGGGTCTTGATCAATGTCCTCTCAGAATTTCCATATAAACTTTTGTCCAAGGACAACCAGTGGGCTATTCACAGAAATACTGCTCTAAACTCTTGACAGTTTTCATGAAGCTAAAAAATAATTATACCATCGTTGATTGCTAGTCATTAATGCCTGATGCAAGTAAAAACATAAAACACTCTGGGATGAATCACCCCCTGCAAAGAAAACCTGAGAATTACTTTTTATGGAATGAATTTAGTATTTTGTTCCAGAACTATAATTCTCCATCAAAGACGAGAGAGAGAGAGAGAATTAAACTGCGTGGGGATTGTTATAGGATATGATTTGGAACAGTTGAACTGTTATGGTTGGTTCATCCCCAGAGGAGAGAGGCTCCTGAAATCCACGTGGGTGGATTTCCCAGTTCACACATCCAAGAGTGAAAGAAAAGAAAACGACGTTTCTGGCTTAACAAGGGAGACTCTGGAACCCTGTGAAGGTCTAACTAACAAAGGCTAAGAAAAAACGATCTGGAAAAACCGACAGCTGAGCGTGTGTTGTTTCAGGCCCTTCCGATCTCAACTGAGATTCTTTTTTCATGCTTAAGCTTTTCATTAGGGTTCGTTGTAAAAGAAGCACTCAAAAGAAGGATATGGAATTAGTGAGCACCAAATAGATAGCCGAATTGTTTTTCTTTGACACAAACAGGTGTTTGGTTGCTCTTTTTCATGGTCAGCATTGATTCTTCTTGGGAATTATAGACCAAGGAGAATAAAAGAAATCACTGGAAGAGATGTTTAGGTCCAGTCACCATGTAGATGTCCCTGATGTATAACACTAAGGGACCTATGGATAGTAACTGCTCTGATGCTGCCAGCAGGAAAGGGGGTCCCTGCCTGCAGGCCCCATCTTCCCTTTCCGGTTAAAGCTGGCTTCCTCAAAGAGGCCTTAACTACCCAATCTCAAGCAGAACCAGTGTTGGGGTAATCTTAACAGTCAAAGCCCACTGTCTTGGCAAGAAAACACATATGAAAGGAAAGCATCAAAGAGGCCTAGAATGTAGCTCCCCTCCTTTTCTCTTATTGAGAAGAGGCACTTTGGAGCTTATGAAAGACTAATCGAAATGCAATATTTAAAATGGTAAAAGTTAAGCTGTATAAAAATTTATGTAATGAAAAGTAAGTCTCCCTTCCCTTCCCTGAAGTCCCTGCCCAAAGGCAACCCCTGTTAATTTTAAATTGTGTTTTTTGTTTGTTTGTTTTCAGAAAACTCCTTAGGTACATAAAAGCATCTGTCACTTTTTTTTTTTTTCTGTCTCTTTGGCTTATCTAGGGCCGCACCCGCGGCATATGGAGGTTCCCAGGCTAGGGGTCTAACAGGAGCTGTAGCTGCCAGCCTACACCACAGCCACAGCAACGCAGGATCCGAGTCGCATCTGCAACCTACACCACAGCTCACCACAACCTACACCACTGCAGGCCACCTCTGAGCGGATCCTTAACCCACTGAGCGAGGCCAGGGATCAAACCCGCAACCTCATGGTTTGTAGTCGGATTCGTTAACCACTGAGCCACGACGTGAACTCCCATCTGCCACTTTTTAAAAATAACAAGTGAGAACATATGGAAATAATACCTCTTAACAGCCTTTTATGATCTGTTTTCCTAGAGGAGATTTCTGGGGAACAGTTTCTATTGCCAAATTAAAAGGTTTTGATGTTTAAAAGCACACTGAGAAAAACAATTTAGACTAGGCTAGGAAAAGATAAAGAACTGTTTAGCATAAACAGACCATGGCAAAAGAACTAGTTGATTTCTTTAATGTTAATAAGCTATTATCAATTTAGTGAAAGAAAAATCAAACTAGTCGGACCAACTAACAAATACGATTAGTTCAAGGGTTGATCTGGCACCTTGGCGCAGTCATAGCCTATTTTTGCCATGAAAAGGTCTGTGCTATTATGGAACTTTCATATTTATAAGGTGTAAAGTCATCACACAGTACCTTGTACCTAGTAGGTGTTGAATGAATTAATGATTTCAACTTATTAATCCAAGGAATTTTTTTCACATTTTGAAATTAGTACCTTTTTTTCCAGAAAACACATTTATCTTTAATTTACTTTCTATTTAAAAGCTGTTTAACAGTATCTGAAAATAGTATTTCCACTCTCTATTTATTTTTTTGTCTGAGCCCTCATAATGCGGAAGTTCCCAGGCCAAAGCCACAGCACAGCTGTAACCGCAGCCACAGCAATGACAACACCAGATCCCCAACTCGCTGACCCACGAGGGAACTCTTCCACTCTTTATATTGAAACAAAGCACTGCAGCAGGACAAGGAGGAGGCGGGAGAATACAGTTCTGTTGAAAAGTCCATGGTGCAGAAGGGCTGCCAAACTCTTTGCTTGGAGCTGTGAGGAGACAGTCCAGCTAGAGAAGAGCCACCGAGCAGGCACCTGGAAATGATGCCCACCATGCGGTCCAATCTAGTTCTCACAATGGAAGGCGCCAAATTGTTGCTGTGAAATTTATACCCTAAAGCTCACATCCTTTGTTCATAGGCAAACGGCCTGAGTCTTCTGCACGGGCTGGTTTTCACTTTGTACCCAACTGTACTGTTCTTTTAAAAAATTGTTCTTCTATTTGTCCATTGCACATTCAGAGCTGCTCGTTAATAGAACTGCTCCTGAGTAATGGTTCTCAGCCTTAGCTGTACACTGGAATGACTGAGGGAGCTTTGAAAGGTCCCAGTGCCCAGGCTGTGCCCTCAGGCGAGTGCTCTTTATCTAGATGATTACATCCCTCAGGGGACATCTGGCAACATCTGAAGACATTTTTGGTTAACTTGTTGGGAGGCTACTAACATCTAGCGGGTAGAGGCTAGAGATGCTGCTCAACATCTTGCAGTGCACAGGTCAGGCCCTCCCGTGAGCGGTTACCTAGCCCCAAATGGCAAGAGCACGGAGGCTGGAAACCCTATCCTGGGCCAATTAAATCAGAATCTCTGGGGCTGGGACACAAGCCGAGTAGTTTTTAAAGCTCCCAGATGATTCCAGTGCACAGCCAAGGTTCAGAGTCACTGCTGCAGCAACATCCGGATCATCGGCAGGGCTCATTAAACCACAGTGCTGGGCGCCCCCCTCTAGAGTGTCTGATTCAGTAGCTCAGAGGTGGGGCCTGAGCTCCTGCATTCCTAATGAGTTCCCAGAAGATGCTGATGCTACTGATCCACCAGTCACATTTTGAGAAGCTCTGCTCTAGAGACACTATGATCAGAAAAAAAAAAAAGAGATAGTGACAGATAGTGCAGCAAGAGCAGAGAACAGTTTATAATATAGACATAAACGAAAAATCATAATGGTTTGGGGTCATAGCGCTTGCATCTTTCTCATTCCAATGGTCCTTGAAGGCATCAGTATAGAAAGGCACGGCTCAACAGCAGGTGTCCTAATGTCCCAGGCCTTACCAGCTTGGCACTGTGACATAAGGCTGTTCCTTTCCGATATTCAACTTAGATTGTCAGCTCATGAGCTTTAAGTTCAAGTACAGGATTTACCTGTTACTACCTGTGACCTTGGGTAAGTCACTTACCCACTGTTCTTCTCATTCCTCTCTGTTAAGTGGCATGGGTCTCACATGCACCACGGTAGTATGATGACAATCTGTGAGGCTCAAATGGGACAATGCTTACGAAAGAATTCATCAACTGAATGTACACTGCACAGGTCTTGGTTATTTTGAACTGCTAAAATTTGTAATCCTAAACTGAAATGTACCAGTTATTCATGTCAATGAAGAAAAGGATAAAACAAGTGAATTTGTCCCCTTTTTACCCATTCCAGATGTTAATGCCATTACTTGGACATTGTCTTTGTTCTTGTCCTGGCATCTTAATAACAGGATTAAAAAAAAACAGTGGTGCATTTTTCTTTGTGCTAATTTTCCTTCCAGCCCATCTGGTGAGGCTGAGGGCTTCTCCTCCACCTCTTCATCCCACCCCACCCATCCTAGGAAGGAATGAAGGATTTTATGAGTACAGTCTGTAATAGCTGCAAACCTCAAAATAAATGAAATATTTTCTTCCCTTCAACAAGGATGATTGTAGGGCCACTTGAATTGGACACAATAGGGACCATGTATTAGTCTTCAAAAAGTGGGGTTCCATAGTTTTCTCTCTTTCTGGGGGAGTGACTGGGATGCAGAAGTTGGTACATCGTGGAGTCAGCAGTAAGGAGTTCTGCCTCTTCTGACAGTACAGACTGGGATGGACATAAAGCCTGTGAGGCCCAGGACAGGCCTTCCATGAGAAGATGTTTTCTGGCTGTTGCAAATATCGAATTGGCTACTATAAAATAAATAAATCACTTCCCGTGACTGTGGATGAATTCTGCTCTTTCCTGATGCTTTAATTGCTTCAGGATTGAGGCAGAGTTTTCATAGAAATCAAATCAAATAAATAAAACCTGTGGCTTCTACCCTCTCCGCACACTTTGGCCTTTGACAGTCTCCTTCTGCCTTCCCGCCAGCCCAAGCATTTGCAGGGTACGACACGTGCAGAGTGGAGCAGGAACTCCACAGATGTTCTCAGCTCTGGCGCTGGGTGCCCTCCATGACCTGGAGGGATGGAGAGGCACTCCTTTTAATGACAGCAAGCAGCCTCGTGTCATAAAGGGTATGGACCCTGAAGCTCGACTCCTTGGGTTGGACCGAATCCCAGCCCTGCTATGTTCTAGACCATGTGACTTTGTTTGTTTTGATTTTTTAGGGCTGCACCCATGTCATATGGAAGTTCCAAGGCTAGATGTCAGATCGGAGCTGCAGTCTACACCATAGCTCACAGCAACACTGGATCCCTTAACCCACGGAGCGAGGCCAGGGATTGAACCCGCATCCTCATGGATACTAGTTGGATTTGTCACTGCTGAGCCACAATGGGAACTCCCAAGACCGTGTGACTTTGGCATGTTGGCTAACCTCACTGCTTCTCAGTTTCTGCCTTTAGAAAAGGGCGACAGTGATGCCGTTACCTCAGAGGGTCACTGCAGGCCGTGGACGAGACAATCCATGGAAAGTGCAAGCTGTCTGCATGGCCTGTGGTCATCAGTCTTAACTTTTTGGCTGGTTTTCCCGGGGAGGTCATCCAGCAGCTCACCAGCTGCAGGGTGGGGGCAGACCTCACAGGCACGAAGCACCCCATTCTCAAGGAAATGACCACCCAGACGATGAATAGACCTGACGGGTCCTAAAGAACCTGCAAATAACAGTCTGGGACTGAGTGGGAGAAGGTGTGAGGCACAGCCATGGGGAGAGGCTCTGGAACCCGCTGCCTTGCGCCCGACTTGACTGTATGGTTGATGTGAGTAGGAAATGAATTAATCCGGGCAAAGCCCTTAGAACAGGGCCTTGCCCATTGCAGACTGGAACTGTTAGTCCCTGTGAGAGACAAGTTGGGAGGAACGGCCCTGGCGATGCTGCACTCCTTTGATGAGAAAACTTGACATTGTCGCCACTCTCTCAGCCCATCTATTTCACTATTGTATAGTCAGTGTTTGTTTTGACTGAGGTCTTAACTTTTTAAAATCTGAAATACATAGACGTTAATAACAACCAGGAGAAGGAGAGAAAAAAATAAGAGGAAAAAAATGCTTTTTAAGATTAAGTTCCAAACTTAAGAAGGTTATTTCGTTAGAGGAAAGAAGGTTCTCCCAGGATAAGGGCTCAGGGTCCCCAAGAGTCTCAGTCACCTGAAAGCTGGGAGTGAAGAAATACCTCTCTTTGATAACGCTGCTAGAAGGATGCTAATCAATAATCAAGGGATGTAAGATGCCTGTTTTTTTTTTTTTTTTTTCGTATTCCTAAAACTAAAGGATCACTGGATGGAGAAGAATTAAACTTCTTTAAAAAAGGAAGATTAGGGAGTTACAGCAAATGGGTTAAGAATCCGACTGTAGCAGCCTGGGCTGCTGTGGAGGTGTAGGTTCGATCCCCAGCCGGCGCAGTGGGTTAAAGAATCAGGTGTTGCAGCAGCTGTGGCATAGGTTGCCGCTGTGGCTTGGATTCAGCCCCTGGCCTGGGAACTTGCATATCCTGTGGGGTGCAGCCATTAAAAAAAAGAAGAAGAGAAAAAGAAAAGTTAGGAGTTCCCTTGTGACTTAGCAGGTTAAGGACCCAGCACTGTCACTGCTGTGGCTCAGGCCACTGCTGTGGCACAGGTTTGATCCCTGGCCCAGGAACTTCCACATGCCATAGGCTTGTCCAAAAAGAAAGAAAATTTAGAAGCACTCAATATCTCAGTTGTACAGGTTAGAGCCAAATGTATATGTCAGTACTTTAAGATTTAATTCATAATGGAGAGAAGATGTATGTCGGAAAGAATGAAACTTGACTGTTTCTGAATGGAACCAAGATAGTTAATTATAGAAAATAAGTGCTCCGACCTGGATGTACAGCAAGACTCAAAACCTATTGAAAAAAAAATGTTACTGTTTATTTTAATCAGTAGTCTCTGTGGTAGTACATGCTAGTACTTTTTTAAATAGAAACATGCAGGCAAAAACAAAACAGAAAACAAAACAAAATAAAAACTGGCAGAGGTTTCCACATTTAGATATAGGTCGCAGCCCTCAAAAACTTATCTGGAATGTGGTGATAAGCAGGAAAAAGCAAAAGCCAACTAACTGCATACTAGAAAACAGGCAGCTTATTTAATGATGGAATGTGAAAAACTTAAGAACTGGGGCTAGTTCTTCATTGTAAAGTATGTCATGTGGTCACAGCTGTCCTGTGTAGAGGGAAAGGATGACCCAACCGAGATAAGGCATGTGGCATGAAGAAAATGCCATACGTGCCTTTTGGGGGAAAAAGAATATGATTGATGCTGAAGCTGATGTGTTATAGTAAACAAAGTTGATGTGATTTTTGAGTATTTAATAACAGAAATTCACTGGTAAATAAAACTTCACAATTTGCAACGGCCGAGACAAAAAGTGAATTAGGAAAACATGCTTGAGATATCTGAGCTACCAATCATGTTGTGATACTTCAGGTAGGAATGACATGCATCTTAATAATTCACCCACTGGAAGTTAAGAGAGGGAAGCATGGAGCATACTGAAGGGGAAGTTAGGATTCTGGTTTGCAGCTCTAGCCCTTATAGAAAATCTTTTGCTCCTGGCTCTCTCCTCTGCCATATAATCTTGTTCTGGCCCAGTATTTCCTATCTCTGAATTCTCTGCCAGCTCTTAAATTGCACGCCTTTTTTTTTTTTTTAAATGTTAGCAGTCCAGTGTGTCACTGGTTTCTCTGAAACTAGATCAACTCCATTCATCCCTATCCTATAGCCCACCGTCAGTCCCTCCATTTCACATGATTCATTTTGTCTTTCCGATTTCTCTTTTATTCTTCCCAGCAATGAGTATTTTAGTCCTTTTTGCCTTGCTTTTCCCACCCAAAAGGGTTAAGGAAGCTGTGGAATTCCATAGATGACGTCTTGAGACTACTTACCTTGAATATATGAACAGTATTTTATTCCTCTCCAGGGAGAAGCTAAAATATACAGCAAATCTGCCCAGTGAGCTACAAGCACCATGCAGTAAATCCTGACTGGAAGTAAAAATGCAGGAAAAAATAGTAAGTAAGTGGCTATTTTAAGTTTCCAGTCAAGGGTCTATTATAAATCCTATGGTAAAATGAAAGATGAAAAAAACTTGAAAATTAGGTTTGAGTCTCCTTTGTCTTATTCCCAGTCACTTGGATAACATGAAATTGTACAAGTTAAGAAAATTACATTTTGGAGTTCCCTTGTGGTGAAGCAGGTTAAGGATCTGGTGTTGTCACTGCTGTAGCTCAGGTTGCTGCTGTGATGTGGGTTCGTTCGACCCCCTGTCCAGCAACTCCACATGCCCTGGGCTTGGCCAAAAAAAAAAAAACCAAAAAAAAAGCAGATTTCAACCTAGTTTTAGTTCTAGTCTTGGAATTCGACGCATGCTCTATCTCCAACTATAAGCCTTTTGTTTATTCGTAGTGCTACCTAGAACAGAAAACATACAAATCCGGGTCTAATGTGATCAGCCTACAGTGATGCTGGGCTTCCTTTCCTAGACACTTGAATACTAGAGAGACTTGTACCATTTCCTTGAGATTAGGGCCAATGTTCTATTTCCTTTTCATCTCTCTCTCAAGACTTGGTGTTTGTTCTACATGCAGCAATTGTCTAAGGAATATTAACTGCCATGAAAATCAGCCACATAAGCAAATGCTTTTAAGATAAGTTTGGTAAATAATATTTATTTTAGATTGAAAAAATTATAGCATTTCAGACTTGGACAGGTACTTAGAGACCCCTGGGCATCCCTGAGAACCTTTCATGGGGTCTGCAGGACCAAGATGACACTAGGATGACTGCTTTTTCCACGGGTGGACATTTGCACTGTTGGTGCCAAAGCAACAGTGTGTAAAACTGTTGATGCCTTAGCCTGAATCAAAACAGTGATACCAAACTGTTCTAACAGTCACTGCATTCTTCACTATCACGTACTAACAGTGAAAAAAATTAATGTTGCAAGAGTAATGATGGAATTCGCCAAGGTCACAGGGTACAAAAGCAATATACAAACCTCAGTTGCATTTCTATGTACAAGAAATGAAAAATACAAAAATGACATTGAGACAATTCCATTCAAAATAGCATCAAAAAGTAAAATACATAAGAATAAATTTAGCTGAAGAAGTATAAGACGTATGCTAAAAGCTACCAAATACTGGAGAAATCAAAGATCTAAATAAATGTTTATGGATTAGAAGAATCAGTATTGTTAAGATGGCAATTTTCTCCAAATTCATCCAAAAAGTCAATACAAGAGGCGGCAAGATGGCGGAGGAGTAAGAGGTCGCGCTCACCCTCTCCCACAAATACATCAAAAAACGCATCTAAATATAAAACAAGTTGGACAAATCATCATCTGAATGCTGATCAATTTAAACCTCCAAAAACTGCAAGAAACCCTTGAAATAACTGGGTAGAACAAGTGAAGAAAAAAAAAAAAGGTGAGAGAGAA
>PVHT020000257.1:14881739-14921904 GCA_004024745.2 Catagonus wagneri | reverse complement strand
AAACTAAAAGACACAATGAACCTTCTTACAGAACAGACAATGACTCACAGACTTTGGAAAACCTTGGTTTTTCAAATAAGACAATCTGGGGGGGTGGGGGGATGCACTGGGGGTTTGGGATACAAAATCTGTAAAATTGACTTGTGATGATTTATGCACACCATAATTGAAATAAAATCCATTAAGAGAAAAAAAAACAAAAACAAACAAAAAAAAAGTCAATACAAATTCTTGTCTAAATTCAAGGAAATTAGTAAGTTGATCTTAAGATTTATAGAAGTGTAAAGGACCTAGAACTGCAAAATACTTAAAAAAAAAAAAGAGAGAACAAAGTAGGGCTTAGAGACCTGTTTAAAAACTTACCATAAACCACAGTAATCAAGCCAGGGCTGGCATAACAATAGACATATAGGTCATTGGGATAAAAAAGAAAGTCCAGAAATTAACCCTTACATTTATCATCAATTGTTTTAATAAAGGTTCCAAAGCAATTTATTGAGGAGAAGATAGTATTTTTAACAAATGGTGTTGGAACAATTGGGTTTGCCTGTACAAAAAAAATGAACTTAGATGCTTAGCTCACATACTCCAAAAAAGTAATTGTGATCATTGATATAAATGTAAGGGCTAAAATTACAAAACTGTTAGAAAAATAGAATTTTTTGTGCAAAAAAAATGAACTTAGATGCTTAGCTCACATACTACAAAAAATTAATTGTGATTGATCATTGATATAAATGTTAAGGGCTAAAATTATAAAACGGTTAGAAAAATAGAATTTTTTGTGATTTAAAAAAATTTTTTTTTTGGCCCAGGTAGAAGTTCCTGGGCCAGGGATCCAACCAGAGCCACAGCAGTGAACCAAGCCACAGCAGTGACAATGCCAGATCTTTAACCACTAGGCCACCAGAGAACTCCTGTGATACTGACTTCAGCAAAGATTTCATAGATATGACACCAGAAACACGATCTATGAAGGAAAAATTTCATAACTTGAATTTAATCAAAAATTTAAAAAAATTGCTCTTCAAAAGACACCATTTAGGAAATGAAAAGCCACCAAGTAGGAAAAAATATTTGCAAATCATGTATCTGATGCAGGACTTCTGTCCAGAATATATAAAGAATCCTAAAATGAGAAAACATAAAGACAAATGACATAGTTTTTAAAAGATTTAAATAGACATTTCACCAAAGGAGAAATACAAATAGTTAAGTACATGAAAATGAAAAATGTTCAACATAATTTGTCATGGGGAAATGTATATTAAGCCACAGTGAAATACCAGTACACATCATTAGAGTGGCTATAGTGAAAAAGCCTGACAATAATAAGTGTTGGTGAAAACGTGAAGAGATTGGAACCCTCATATAATGCTCATGGGAATGTAAACTGGTACAACAATTTTTTGATACTGATATGATCCAGTGATAATATTCAGATTTCTCCAATGTTATTTGTTTGTATTTATACAATTTTGTCACATGTTGTAGGTGTGTTATCAACCCCCAGCCAAGATATCCACATATCCAGGTCCATTACTACAGGGGTCCCCTGGAATGACTTCTTATAATCACACTACCTTGCCCTCCCACTTGAAATCCTTAGCCCCTGACAGCTATTATCCTGTCCTCCAGCTCAGTAGCTCTCAGTTCAAGGTTGTTAGATGACTGGAATTAAATGGAATCACATAGTATGTAACCTTTTGAGATTGGCTCCCCCCCCGCCCCCACTCAGCATGGTTCCCTTGAGACTCATTCAAGTTGTTGTGTTTGTCAGTAGCTTATTCCTGTTTATCACTAAGTGGTGCTCTTTGGAGTAGATGTACCATAGTTTGGTTAAATTATTCACCCACTGAAGAACATCTGGGTTGCTTCCAGGTTCAGGCTGTTACAAATAAAGCAAACCATGAACATGCATGCACAGGTTTTTGCATGTACGTCATAATTTTCATTTCTTTGGGAATAAATGCCCAAGAGAGCAACTGTTGGGTCTTAGGGTAATTGCATGTTTAGTTTCATAATAAACTTCCAAAGTCTTTTCTAGAGTGTTTCTACAATTTCTCTCTCTCTCTCTCTTTTTTTTTGGGGTTGCGTCCTTGGCACATGGATGTTCCACAGCAATGACAACGCCAGATCCTTAACCCACTGAGTCACCGGGAAGTCCTACAATAACTTGATTCTCTACACTCGTTCAATTATCCAAAGCTTCTGGCAAAGCAATAACACTTTATTAGACCTCTTTAATTCTAGTACCAACTTTTTCTTCTGAGCCATTTCCACAAACTAAATATTTATCACTTCATTAGAGTTAGAATTACTGCAAACAGCTAAAAAATTTCAAAACCACAGAAAAGGTAGAATTGGGTCCATCAACTGAGGGACTGCCTTTATTAATTATATTAGCCTGCAGCCAAGGCCAGTTTGAATTAGTGTCTCTGTAAAATTATAAATAGCTCCAAGTTCCGGTTCACAAAGCTGGAACTACAACTGCTGACTCCTAATATTATGAGGGTCCAGGTTCCTTCTCCCTCTCTCCCTCCTTCCTTCCCTTCCCCCTTCCATATACATACATACATATACATATATATATATATGTATGTGTGTATATATATATATATATATATATATATATATATATATGAACTGCCTTCAGTGTGCCTACTGAATTATATAGTGGCTAAGAGTAGAGGCCCAAGGTGGATCTCCATCACTCGACTCTGTCTTCTTTCTCTCACCCCCTTTCTTTCCCAGCAGTTTAAAAAGGTCTGATGTACACAGACAATACCTGTGCCACAAAATCACATGTATACATATGCACGTACATGGTGTATACACACTCTTTTAAAAGAAGGAACACAAAGTATTTCTTATATTTTCTTATATTTTCCCCCACCTTCCCCTTTGTCTGTAACATGGCCTTTCTGTTACCAATAAATAGTCCATGAATTTTATTAACCCAGAGATAAAATAATTTTCGTCTATTTTTAGTTGTGACCATATAATTTAATTGGCCTATCAAATAAATATACATGTAGTGACTTTCTGGTCAAATAATTTCCAGAATGTAAAGCTTTAAGATTTTTGGAGAACACCTTGATTTTTTTTCGTTTGTATGAAATTTCCGTAAAATAAATGAAAAGGTCTTCTCTACATTCTTTTTGTTTTCCTTTTTAACTGCAACATGAATGGCTGCCCAAAGACCCAGCCTCCTGGTTTAATTAATTCCTGGAAAGACAGTGGAATGACTAAGACATTGACAGTGGAATGCTTTAGACAGTGGAACATCTAAGTGCATGACAAAGAGTTTACAACTTCTTCAATTCTGATCAGAAAATGCAGGATTTTTCCAAGAGGTTTCAAGGATAGGTGGTTGCTAAGACCTCAGAGAGGCTAAGTTTCGATGTGTGCCAACTTAAACAGGGAAGACAGAGGGAGGATGATAGTCCTGGGCTGTTCTTCTCATCGATGTCAGCAGTCATCTCAGGAACAGCCCTACTAAGTGTCATTGTGCCTAATGGAACTCCATGAAATGGGCCCTTCTTTATTTTTTCATACAAAGATAACGCCTTGAAAGATCAAGTGATTTATCCAAGATCAGTTGCGGATCATTTTGAAAAAGAAAAAGAAACATATTTTGGTTTCTTGGGATTATGTCCATTTACTATTTGGGGGTTTTGTGGGTATCAGCCACTTAAGAATATCAAAGGTTATGATGCCTTGTTCATATTTTTGAAGTTCAGATCTTGAGTTTTGATCTCCCCTGGGATAAATGGAAGCGAATGAGAGGCAGGGATGAAAGGCAGGGGCAGGGCAGTTGGTGAGATGCCATGGGGGTTGATAAACTTGTTCTGTAAATAGCTAGATGGTTCATATTTTAGGCTTTGCAGACCATCTGGTATCTGTCGAAACCATTTGTGTAAGCAATGGTGTGGCTGAGTTCCAATAAAACATCATTTATAAAAAGAGGCTTTGGGCTAGATTTGTCTCATGGCTATAGTCTGCCCACCCCTGGGTCAGAGAATCAGACAGAAGAAAGCCAAAGTGGTGAGAACTCAGTGCTCAAAAATTGGGCCCTGGAACATCACCTGAATACATACAACTTCCCTCTGGATTTTCTTCCCCTCCTTTATGGTGACCCAGGAGCTGGAGGCCATTTTAAGGTCACTCCTTAAAGCCAATAAAACCATTACTGCAAAGCTGACCATTTCCTCAGAACAAAAAGCTGGAAAAGTTTCAACAAATCATCGAAGTTGAAATGCACAGTCAGAAGACTGCAAAACCCAGGGCTCACACCTCTCACACAGTTCTGAATACCTTCTGGGGAGTGTATATTACGTTCGTTGTAAGATCACTGTAACTTCCCTTTAAAATCTAGTCAGTAGTTTTGATACAGAACATTTACTTTTAGGGACCTTGCAGGCACAAATTTTGTTGTTGACATTAGGAAGCATTTGCTATGAGATCTGTCTTCATACGCTACAATTTGGTATATTTCTTAGCAATTTTTTCTTAGAATAACGTAGCGACCAGGTTACAGCTAAACCTTCATGTTTTACCTAGCAACCGGCATAACCAAAATATGTCATTTAACGAAATTAACCTCAGAGAGATTGTCTGGAAAATTTCATTAATCCAGCTTAAACTCTCATAACATTTATTGTCTGTAATCACTGCTTTTGTTTTTTTTTGTCTTTTTGTCTTTTTAGGGCCACACCCGGCATATGGAAGTTCTCAGGCTAAGGGTCTAAGCCAGAGCCAAGTCACATCTGCGACCTACACCACAGTTCACGGCAACACCAGATCCTTAACCCACTGAGGGAGCTCAGGGATCGAACCTGCAACCTCTTGGTTCCTAATAGGAATCATTTCCCCTGCACCACGATGGGAACTCCTGTAATCAATGCTTTTTATTTTATTTTTTTAATTAATGAATTTTATCATATTTATAGGTGTAGAAAAATCATCACAACCAAATTTTATAGCATTTCCATCCCAAACCCTCAGTGCATCCTCCCACCCCCCAACTTGTCTCATTTGGAAACCATAACTTTTTCAAAGTCTGTGAGTCAGTATCTGTTCTGCAAAGAAGTTCACTGTGTCCTTTTTTTAGATTCCACATGTAAGTGGTAGCATTTGATGTTGGTGTCTCATTGTCTGACTGACCTCACTTTGCATGATAATTTCTAGGTCCATCCATGTTGCTGCAAATGCTGTTATTTCTTTCCTTTTAATGGCTGAGTAATATTCCATTGTGTTATGTACCACATCTTCGTTTTCCACTCCTCTGTTGGTGGACATTTAGGTTGCTTCCATGTCTTGGCTATTGTAGAGTGACGCAATGAACACTGGAGTACATGTGCCTTTTCGAGTCATGGTTTTCTCTGGATAGATGCCCAGGAGTGGGGTTACTAGATCAAATGGTAATTCTATTTTTAGCTTTCTAAGGAAACTCCATGCTGTTTTCCACAGTGACTGCATCAATTTACATTCCCACCAACAGTGTAACAGGGTTCCTTTTTCTCCGCACCTTCTCCAGCACTTACTATTTGTAGACTTTTTGATGATGGCCATTCTGGCTGGTGTAAGGTGGTACCTCATAGTGGTTTTGATTTGCATTTCTCTAATAACGAGTGATGCTGAACATCTTTTCATGTGTTTTTTGGCCATCTGTATGTCTTCTTTAGAGAACTGTCTGTTTCGATCTTCTGCCCTAATCAATGCTTTTTAATCTGTGTTTCAAAATGTTTTAAAGTTTAAAATAAATGACCATTTCCAATAGCAGTAATGGAAAATGCTGAAACCTATATATTAATCAATTAATCTCAAGAGATTAATTTGATTAATTTTGGTTTAGCTATATTAGGAGAAGGAGAGATGACAGTTTTTTGTTTTTTTTTAAAGGAAATATTAATAGGTGTTTTACACTAAAAATGTGATTTTTTTTCAATAAAATTGTCTTCAGTGGCCTCAAAAGTTTCAGCAAAACACTGGAGTGTAAAATTCCTCTGGCATTCAGTCTAACTTGGTTGAATATATATTTGTCTCCTCAAATAGAACGTGAGCCACTCAAAGACAGATTTCTAGATTTCTTTGTGTTTTCTATAGACACTTGGTCAACGTGAGTTGATCTGGGGATTACTCAATTTGAAGGCAGACAATAGATTTGCTTGAAAGTCAAGGAAGAATTATAATGAACAAAATGCAGACAGAGGCCACACAAGTCTTTAGAGCTTTTAGAGAAGAATCAATTCTGCCCATTTCCTAATACTGTACCATGCCCTGGTATAGTTCTCCAAAATTACTGATCAAAATATAAAAGGATTATGATCAAAATTTATATTAAAATCATATACTTAGTATATAGGTATACATGTTGATACATTAGTATTATATTTATATATACATGTATAGATCTGTATGTAACTGTATACATATACATTTTCAGCAATACATATGCACATGAAAAGATGTGTATGAGAATGTCTATAGAGGTACTATTAGTATTAGCTCAAAATTGAAAACTATTTATTTATTTATTAGTTTTTTTTGGCCGTACCCATGGTATGTGCAAATCTCTGAGCCAGAGATCAAACCTGCATCACAGCAGCAACCCAAGCCACTGCAGTGACAATGCCAGGTCCTTAACCTGCTCCACCACAGGAGAACTCCATCAAAATTGGGAACTATTTAAATGCCTACCTACAGTGGAATGGACAAATTGTGGTATATTCAGACAGGGAAGTGCTGTACCATACTGAGAATGAAAGAGCTACAATTCAATGCAATAGCATGGGTTACTCTCACAGACATCACGATGAGCAAAAGAAGCCAGGAAGAAAAGATGTATCATGGAGTTCCTATTGTGGTGCAGCAGAAACGAACCTGACTTGTACCCGTATGAGGACATGGGTTCAATCCCTGGCCTTGCTCAGTGGTTTAAGGATCTGGTGTTGCTGTGAGCTGTGGTATAGGTTGCAGATGTGGCTTGGATCTTGCGTTGCTATGGTTGTGATGTAGGCTGGCAGCTGTAGCTCTGCCTGGACCCCTAACCTGGGAACTTTCATATGCCATGGGTGTGGCCCTAAAAAGCCAAAAAAAAAAAAAAAAGAGAGAGAGAGAGAGAATATATGTCATATGATTCGACTTATGTAAAACACAAAAATAGACAAATTCATGCTGTTAGAAGTCAGGAATTTGGTCACCTTGGTCCTCAGTGACTGAGGGACCTGGGGTGCAGATCATCTTCTGATTCCAGGTCCTGGTGACACAATGTGCTTATTTGGTGACAATTCAGAGTTGACACTTATGCACAGTTTTTCTGCATGTATATAATACTTCGATAAAATGATGAAAAAGTTTATAAAGTATTATGACTCTTAAGAGGTGTAACACGACGTGAATTTTCATTGGTTTAGCTTCTATAAGAACATCAAATTTGTGGAAACAAAGGAAATAAGCAGAGAAACATAGTATTTGTGACATAAACATCACCATTTGGAAAGAGAGACTCTGGAGTATTCTAGACATTTTTGTTTTGTGAAACTAAGCTAAAAGTTTACAGTGGTACAGACTTTCTACAGAATTGCTTTATCTGGCATAAAACATCACCTTATGATGGTGCACAGTATATTTTTCAATATTTGGCAGGAAGATTGTGTGCACATTACTTTTTATTTTGAAAGGAATGGTTTTGGATATTTGGATATTTGAACATGCTCAATATTTTTTGCTTTACTAGTTGCTTTCAAAATTAGGGCTATTAATAAAGTTCCTTACATGGCTTCAGATTTAATGAAACCATTTCATTAAATTTCATAGGTAAATTTTTTAAATTGAAGATTTCTAATTTATTTTAATTTTATTTTATTGAAACATAGTTGATTTGCAATATTATGTTAGGTTTAGCTATACATTGTATTGATTCAGTATTTTTATACATTATATTCCATTCAAAGGTATTACAAAATAATGGCTATAATTCCCTGTGCTGTGAGACATATCCTTGTTGCTTGTCCATTTTACACATAGTAATTTGCATCTCTTAATCCCATACCTTAATTTGCCCCCTCCCTACTTCCTTCTCTTCACTGGTAATCACTGGTTTGTTCTCTATATTGTAAGCCTGTTTCTGTTTTGCTATATACATTCGTTTTACTTTTTAGAATCCACAAATAAGTAATAGCATACAGCCTGTGCCTCTCTTTGTCTGACTTACTTTGCAAAGCTGCATACTCTTTAGCTCCAGCCATGTTGTTTCAAATGGCAGAAGCTCACTCTTTGTTTATGGCTGAGTAATATTCTACATGCGTGTGTGTGTGTGTGTGTGTGTGTGGTGTACCATGTTCTCTATCCATATGACTGTTATGAATAGTATTGCTGTGAATGTTGGGGTGCATGGATCTTTTCAAATTAGTATTTTCACTTTTTCTAGTTCTAAACCCAGAAGAGGATCATACGGTAGTTCTATTTTTAGTTTTTTAGAGGAACCTCCATACTGTTTTCCATAGTGGCTGCACCAATTTACATTCTCAGCAACAGTGTACAAGGGTTCCCTTTTCTGCACATCTTTGCCAACACTTGTTTTTTGCAAGCTTTTTGGGGATAGCCATTCTGACAGGTGTGAGAGGATATCTCATTGTTTTGATTTGTGTTTCTCTAATAATTAATGATGTTGAGTATCTTTTCATGTTCCTGTTGGCCATCTGTATGTCTTCTTTGCTGAAATGCATATTCAGGTCTTCTGCCCACTTTTGATTGGGCTATTTGGAGTTTTTTTGATATTGAGTTGTTGTATGAGCTGTTTATATATTTTGGATATTAACGTCTTGTTGATCATATCATTTGCAAACATTTTCTCCCATTCCATAGGTTGTCTTTTCATTTTGTTGATGGCTTTCTTTTCTGTAAAAAGCTTTTAAGTTTAATTAGGTCTCATTTATTTATTTTTGCTTGTATGTCTCTTGCCTTAGGGGACAGATCTAAAAACGTATTGCTATGAATTATGTTAAAGAGTGTCCTGCCTATGTTCTCTTCTAGGATTTTTGTGGTTTCAGGCCTTACATTTATGTCTTTAATCCATTTTGTGTTTATATTTGTATATGGTGGGAGGAAGTGTTCTAATCTCATTATTTTATTATGTAGTCATCCAGTTTTCTCGGCACCCTTACTCTCCATTGTGTATCTTGCCTCCGTTGTTGAAGATTAATTGATCATAGCTGTGTGGGTTTATTTCTGGGCTCTCTATTCTGTTCCATTGATCTTTTCTGTCTCATGTCCACAAATTGCCCAGCCTTTCCAGTGATAACTGGATAAGAGACCAGTTTGGCCAATAGTGTTCCTCCGAGCAGATGAGCAGATGTATATAGGCAATCAATCCATTAAAGAGCTTAACCTTTATTTTCAGTTTATTTTTTAAAAATTTCTGGCTCCCTTCCATCGGTTGATCTCACCAACGTAACAATGAGTATAGACTACAAAAACCTGTCTACCAGATGTGCCAATGCACTCTGTAAGACTTACAACACACATGTTATTCTGGAGAGCCATCTCTGTTCTGTACATATCTTCCGCTAGAGTATGTTCCTTCTGCCTTAAATAAGCAACTAAAGAAGTGTTATATTTAATGCAAGAGGGAAAAGGGGATAACTTTATCTTTGAATACAGTCTCTGCAAATATATTTCTGTACTAGGGAAGGCATCTGGATGACTATCAAGTTTGCCTTATGAGATCTATGGAAGAGAAACTCAGCTGACAGCATGGCATCTGGGATCAAACTGGATCCAAATCCTGGCTCTGCCACTTGCTAGCTGTGTAAACTTGAGGACACTCCTTAAGCGCTATGCCTCCGTTTCTCCATTTTCAGGCAACAGTTCTGCAGGATACATTTACTGTGGACGTCAAATGAGTTATCTTGGCACAGAGAAAACACAAATTAAGCTTTAGGTTGTAGTGTTCTCATGCTATGAATTGGTATATATAATATATTTTAAGACTGCATATTTTTCCTTCATTGATTCAGGAACTGCTTCTCCACACAGTAGCCAGCGTGTTCTTGTTAAAATGTAAATCATATCATGTCACTCATCTGCTCACAACCTTCTAAGAGCTTCCTATCTCACTCGGAGAAAAAGCCTCAAGGCTTTATAAAGGTGTCTATGTAGGGTAATCGTGCGACCTATTTTTTCTAGGACTGTCTTGGTTTAAGCCTATTGATGCAGTTATTGATAGTGTCTCCTTTCACTCCCAGAGCATCTTGTTTTGGACAATTAATTATATGGTCACCGATGATGAGGCCCCACATTATCTGCTTCTCCCCATTGCCTACCCTACCCCAGTATCCCTGTGACATCATCTGTTACTATTCTCTCCCTTCCACTCAACCACCACAGCCTCCTTGCTGTTTCTTTACCCTCCAGGCACATTCCTGCCTCAGGGCCTTTGCACTTGCCATTTCCTCTGGCTGGATGCTCTTACTTTAGATGGTAGCATGGTTTAATCCTTTTAAGTTTTAGTTTTTATTCAAGTCACCTTGTAATGAGGTCTTCTTCAGTCATCCAGTCTAAGATGAATGTTTCTCCCCCTTCCTTTATTCTTCTTTCCTGTTTTACTTTTCTCCTTGGCAGTTATCTCAAAAACTATATATTTACTTATTAACTTGCTTATTGTCTTGTTCTTGTACTAGAATGTAAATTCCATGAGGACAAGGATGTTTTTGTTTTGGTTCACTCCTACTTCCCCAATAAAGGAAAGGAAGAGCTCAATAAACAGTTATGAATGAATAGGAGGAGCTCAATAAACAGTTACAAATGAATCAATGAAGAACATTTAGAGAAGAGAGACCTGATGTAACTGAGTAACCAAATGGCCAACCAGTTGTCCATCACTTAGTATTTTATTTTTATTTTATTCTAGTATAAAATTTGATCTAAGGTAAAAGGACTCCCATATTTAGGATAGGTGTTATGATAC
Source organism: Catagonus wagneri (assembly GCA_004024745.2). NCBI lineage: Eukaryota > Metazoa > Chordata > Mammalia > Artiodactyla > Tayassuidae > Catagonus > Catagonus wagneri. Next base: position 14,910,932 of record PVHT020000257.1, on the reverse strand, counting down.
AGATAAGCATGATTTGAGTAGCTTCTGTTATTTATACTAGTCTCCAAGTATGTCATGACGGCAAACAATGTCAGTAAAACTCTTAGAGAAGTTTAAATGCTAAAAATGACCTCTAGGAGTCATTTTGTGACTTGTGATGTAGTGGCTTAAAGATCTAGCATTGTCACTGTCGCTGCTAGGGTCACTGCTGTGGTATGGGTTCAATCCCTGGCCCAGGAACTTTCACCTGCTGGGGGTGTGATAAAAAATTTTTTTTTTAAAACTGACCTCTAAATTTAAAGAATCGTGCGACCTATTTTTTCTAGGTCATCTAAAGAAATAATATTAAATCTGAGGGCACACTTAATTTTTTCTCCTTGACTTCAGGAACAATGAGGACTTCAAACCTTCCCAATTTATTTAAAAAAAACTTTTGTTTTCCTTTTTAGGGCCGCATCTGTGACCTATGGAAGTTTCCAGGCTAGGGGCTGAATTGGAGCTGCAGCTGCCAGCCTATGCTACAGCCACGGCAGCGTGGGATCTGAGCCACATCTGTGCCCTACAGCTTAAGCTTGAGGCAATGCCAGATCCTTAACCCATGGAGTGAGGCCAGGGATAAAACCTTAGTCCTCATGGATACCAGTTGGGTTCTTAACCTGCTAAGCCACAATGGGAACTCCAAACCTTCACATTTTAAATAAACATTTTAGAGCACATGGTTTTGTAATATTTTTGATGTTCAAATTTAAAATAAGGCTACCAAATATTAACACTGAATGATATGTTCAGTTTTATTATGGTTTAAGTTCAACTGTTAACTTTATAATGTAGGAAAGTTTTTCCAAGAAAAACTAGACCTGGTTAAAAATAAAATTGTAGCTATAGAAAGCAATAATTCTAGCTCCCAGGAGAACACGGGAGATCCCAAAAGCAGTTGTAGAATTTCTGGCTGTATATCAAATTTATTTTGACAAGATTTCTTAGAACATTCCTTATTTAACCACTCTAGTCTTTAAATCAGCTTCAGAGACAGTAAATTTCATGCCCCATCCTCTTTCATTTTAGTACACATACGCTTTATATGAACAATATAAACTTTGATGATAATAAAGAAACAACACTCAGATGCTAGCAACTCATAAGATAAAGATGCTGTAGAAGTATTTCAGAAGAAAATAGCCAGAAGGACATCTGCTCTTACTACTCAGTACACTGGGGTTGGTGCAACATTATACACACACACATACACGCACGCACGTATGCACACAGAGTACATGTGAAAGTTCTTTTCTCAAAAGTAAAACATTTTTGTCTTACTATTTAAGTTTAGGAAATAGCAAACTTTTCCAGGATCTGAACTGTTTGATGGAGGAATATCAACAGCCACAGCGCTTTATACATCTTAACACCTTCCTAATGAGAACGGGTCTCTCCCTCCTCAGCCATGGGAACGATCTTGCAGTCATGGATGGTTTCCACCCCCCCCCATCACTGAAAGGGAGATAACTGCACTGTGAGCCAAATGCTGAGGGTGAGCCGAGTAACCGCACATGAGAATAATTACTTAACAGGACCATGAGAGAAAGCAATGAGGTTCCCAGACACAGGAAACGAAAAGTCAGAAGGGAGGCAGAATTGGAGAGGGTTCTGAAGCCTTTCCAGACAGCAACTTCCTTATAACAAACAGCAAATTGGGTAATAAATTTATCACTCTGTCAGTTTATATGTACATATATCCTTAAGTCGGCTGGTTAGCACAATGAACTTTTGCAATGTGCTTGTGTCTTAGCAGTGCCAGAAAACCAACCTATTTCCTGTTCTCTAAAGAGCAAATAAGATCTTTTGTGATATGGGTGTTCATTCTGATATTCCTAATCACCTGTCTGTTTAATATTTTGACCAAAACCACAATTACAACTATGCTCAAAGAATGCATTTTGCACAGAAATCTTGAAGGAGATTCTTCCATTGGTTAAATGTACCAGACAAAGACAGGAAATTAAACAATATAATGCCGGAACCATAGTAAAAGAATCTTGAACTCTAAAGACAAAAGGAAAAGGAGAAAACCATCCTGCTGTTATGTGTCACTCTATACTGCATACATTTCTCTCAGATTTATGGACCTTGAGACATTCCTCGTTTGCAGGGAAAAAAGTAGAAATTCGTTAAATTCAAGAAGCAAGTCTGCCTTTAGATCTGGAATTGCATGGGAGAAAAACATTCTTATAGAGGCAAATATAGAACATTTTCTTACTTTAGTCATTCATCAAATATTTTTAAAGCTGGGCACCGTGCTGGACGTGGGGAGAGAATGATAAATGAGAAGGATGGCAGCGTGCCTCGGGGGACTTGCAGTCTCGTGGGGTGGGCAGGCAAGTACGCTGGCCGATACTATACGGCGTGTGGCGGAGGATCTCACAGGGTTAAAAGAAGGTGTTGTGGGAGCATGTGAGAAAGGCACTAACCCAGTCTAGGCCAGCAATACTTGCCAGGCAGAGAGATGCTCAAGCTGAGACTGCAAGAAAAAAATGGAATAAGCCAGAGGAGGCATGAGGGGAAATATTTCAGGGAGAAGGATCATGTTGGTACTCTGGCTTAGCTGGAGTAAAGAGAGGTGGATGAAAAGCAAGGAGACAGAGGGTAAGGAGATGAGGCAGGGTCAGAGCTGTCTAAGAGGACACGATTAACTGGGGTACAATGTACCAGCGAGGGACAGAGAGCTTGATGAAGGGACATATTTTCTCTCTTGAAATTTAGGGAATATGGGGAGTCCCCTGGTGGCCTAATAGTTAAGGACTTGACGTTGTAACTGCTGTGACTCAGGTTACTGCTGTGGCTGAGGTTCCAACCCAGGTCCAGGAACTTCTGCATTCTATGGACTCAGCCAAAAAATATTTAGGGAGTACAGTTTTTATACCTAATATTATAATTATACCGCTATTACTAGAATACATGAGTAAGGCCTGCTTTTATTTGTTTAATGCTGAATAAAAGGAAAAGATTATCATTACGTGTGCAGTGGTAGGTAATTCGATCAATTTAAGGGAAGAGTGTGTACAGACCACGTATAATATCCTGTGCCTTGTCCATAAAGGAAGAATCGCTCTGACAAATCATCACCATTATCATCATTTTATTTTATTTTACTATTTTATTTGATTTTTATTTTTGGATGTACCCAAGGCATGTGCAAGCTCCTGGGCCAGGGATGGAACCCACATCACAGCAGTGACCCGAGCTGCAGCTGATCTTTAACCCATTGAGCCACAGGGGAACTCCCCATCATCAATATTTTAATTTGAAAGTCTCAGAAGTTAATTTGAACGGGGATGATCCTAATCAAATCAAATCATACCAAAAAGCATTTATTGAAGAGCTACTATGTTTGAGGCACACAATTTATATGTCCTGGCAATTTGTTTTTGAGACAGACATTGCCTTGGTGATTTGATGTGTCAAGAAACAACTTTTATATGGCTGCCCCAACTGGATGGATCCCAGTTGCACAAGATGTCAAAGGTGGTATGAATATGGAGATAAACTGGCTCTGGGTAAATGTCTCTAGTTTCCACATTGCTCAGATCCTCTGCCAGAGTAACATATTGGGAGTCTTGGCTTTTCATTGCAAAATATTCTGGATAATTTCATACAGAAATTGTATTTGCTTATTTTTCATTGTTGTCCTCAGGAAGAGGTGGTTGCTTAGAGTGGACCAAACTAGTAGTCAACAGTCTGTTACTGGAGGGACCACTGAATGCTTAGCTTGTTCTTACAGATCTGCTTTACCCCACATGCTAAGTGGATATATTATTCACCTAGGGTGTTATCTAGGACATCATTGGTTCCAGCTCCCCGCTGTATGGAGATTTCTATGTCAGGTCATTGGACCCGACTTCTTCCTGCTTCCCATGGCCGCCATTTTAATCCTTTCCACTCTGCTTCACACCTACATATATTTCCCCACACTCCTGTTTCTACTTAAGAGGCTGAGGTGCAGTGGTTTATGGGCATATCTGTGTGCATATCTGGGTGACTTATCCTGAAAGCACATGATACCAAGCTTTGGCCCATTGATACACAAATATCACTTTTAGGGTTTCCACTCTGTTCAAAATTAAAACTCATTTCCCTAAAGATGACACTCTATGGCATAAATGCATCATTCAAGAATATCATTATTACATTCTATCCTTCTAGTCTATATTGGCATTTAGTCCTTGGGGGGGGGGTATTTTTGGATTCTAAACACAGAGTCAATACTTTGTTTCGCTGTTGTAATGAATATAAATATTTTATATACAGATTAATGTACTTGGCTAAGTCTTTGCATTCCTTCAGGATATCGGATACTGTAATTTCTTGACAAATTGAATCCATCATCGGTTTAGGTTACAAGTGTGAATATTTGAAAGGGTCTACTAACTCCTGTCCCTTCCTCTCTCCTGTTTTGGTCAGTCTTCTCTTGAGCGATACGTTTTTGCACAATTTAAAATTAGAGTAATCCTTTGATAAACATAATGATAGAGGTTTTTGTTTTTTTTTTCACTGCCATTAGAAAACCAAGACGGTAACTGGCATTTATTTACTTTCTTTGGTTCTTTATGTTTTACATTTTATTATCTCAGACTGATAGTCTTGAATTATCACCAGGTAGATTGAGTGTGAGGTGTGTGTGTGTGTGTGTGTGTGTGTGTGCGTCTGAGTGCGTGCAAGGGCTAGGGGAATTTCTCTCCACTTTTTGGTTTGTTTCTTCTCTATGCAGTATATATAACTCCAAACATAACTCATTTTTATTTTATTTTACTTTATTTTATTTTGCCTTTTGTCATTTTTTATGGCCGCACCCGCGGCATGTGGAAGTTCCCAGGCTAGGGGTCTAATCGGAGCTGTAGCCACTGGCCTGCGCCGCAGCCACAGCGACGCAGGATCCGAGCCGCGTCTGCAAACTACACCAAAGCTCACGGCAACGCCGGATGGTTAACCCACTGAGGAAGGGCAGGGATCGAACCCGCAACCTCATGGTTCCTAGTTGGATTCGTTAACCACTGCACCACGACGGGAACTCCCCTAACTCATTTTTAAATTTAGGATCTGTAAATGCTTCAGCAGCAGCAGTATGGTGACTGTATAGAGCCTCTGTGAGAATGTCATTTAGGGCTGAAAATGTTACTTAGGGGTGGTAATGACATTTGGACAAGAGCTGCACATGCTTGTGGGGAACTGGTAACAAGTACAAGCTCCTGGATAAAGGAAGCTCCTGTACTGCTGGTGGGAATGTAAATTGGTACAACCACTGTGGAAAATCGTATGGAAGTTCCTTAGAAAACTAAAAACAGAACTACCATATGATCCAACAATCCCACTCCTGGGCATATATCAAGAGAAAACCATAATTTGAAAAGATAAATGCACCCCAGTGTTCACTGCAGCACCATTTACAACAGCCAAGACATGGAAGCAGCCTAAATGTCCAACTGAGAGATGAATGGATTAAGAGGAGGTGGTACATGTATACAACGGAATATTACTCAGTCATAAAAAGAATGAAATAATGCCATTTGCAAAAACACGGATGGACCTAGAGATTATCATACTTAGTGAAGTAAGTTAAAGATAAACATCATATATATCACTTTTATGTGGAGTCTAAAAAAATGATACAAATGCTCTGTTATTTACAAAACAGAAACAGACTCACATACAGAGAAAACAACTTATGGTTACCAAATGAGAAAGGTGGTGGGGGATAGATGGGGGTTTGGGATTGGCATATGCCCACTATTGCATATGGGACTTGCTTTAGAGCATAGGGAACCCTATGTGGGCAATATTCTGTGATAACCTATATGGGTAAATAATCTGAAAAAGAATAGATATGTATATATGTATAACTGAATCACTTTGCTATAAAACAGATTATCACAATACTGTAAATCAATTAAGCTGCAATAGAACTTTATGAAAAAAAAAAAAAGGAAAGAAAAAGTATGGGCTCCTGGGTGTTTTTTAGCAGAGTGGCACTCAATGAACACAAGCAAAGCCCAGTACAGGCTGGAGGAAGAAATTCTGAAGCTACAGATGATCAACTAGGAAATCTGGAAATTCAGATGTATAGTGAACTTCTCTTCCATGCCCACAGGTGACACAAACTCCCCAGCACTAGCTGCATAGGAAATGACAGAACAGAAATAGCACAGCCTTCCAATACTTGCTGCACTGCTTTTCATTTGGGTTTTATATCATGTAGATATAGGAAAGAGTTTCAGTACAGCTTCTTTCAACCTGAGAGAAAAAGAATGAAATATGAATAGAAAGATCACTTTATCATGCTCTTTCCTTCTTCTTGTTAACATTACTACAGTCTAATAAGCAAGTCTAGCTTGCCCCAAGACCCAATCTTCACGCTGTCTACTTTTATGTACTCTGACTCTGATAAAAATCAAGGCAGTGTTCCCTGGAGACACCTTTAGAACTGAGTCTAAAAGCAATTGATAGAACTGTTAAACACAACGATCTGTGTGATTTGAAAACTCATCTTTCTTGGAAGAACATAGCAGGTCCTTTCAACCATTCTTTTTCCAACCTAATTCTAATAGTAGGGGAGATATAAAAGCTTCATGTATCCCTTTAAAAGAATGTTCCCCGAGTCTATGCATTTTTCATAGGTACCTAAACATAATGGTAAAGCTAGATGGATGGCTATTACTTTGCCCTGCAATACAGAGATAGTTTGACATGGTCAGAGGAACCCACAGGTCTGATATATGAGATTCCAAAGCATCAGACTCTTTCAGCAGGAGGCAGCTGAGGAAAAAAGGTCTGGGGACCTGGAGCTCACATTGCTTGGAAGGATTTCTCTAGACTCTCCTGGGTAGAAGTCTGAGAAACAGGAGGTCTCCAACCTAGAGAATAGGACTGCCAGGAGGAAGAAGAAATAACCCCCAGGTATTGTGAGACTTTTTCACCCACCCCACTGCTTTTCTCTTTTCCTCTGGAAGAAGAGTACAATGACTACAGAGCATATTTTTTTAAAACCCCAAAGGTTTACCTTCTAAAATTAATGTTGGTTAAATTACTCATTACATGAGTTTTAGAAAAACAGGAATTATACATAGATGTACTCCTGCAGTGAAAAAAAATGTCAAATTGTCCACGTTTTTTAAGGTATACTTTATAAGGTATATAACATATTGGATTCCCAAGAGGGAATCATGAGGTCAAATAAATATGTGTGGATTTTTGTCCATTGTTATGTGAATGCAAAACAAAGTTTTATTTGAATTTTCACCACACTTGGTGGTGTTCCAGGTGATCTGACTTAAAATGTTGCTATGAAATAGAAATGAATTTTAGTCTGGTGAATGGCAGGTAGCACCTCAAAGAGATGAGCGAGTCTTCTTCCCAGCAGATACTGATGTGCCAAGAAGCTGCTTTGCACACGGTCAAATGGGAACTATTAAATCAGAAGCCATTAGGTTATTCTCCCGAGCCATCATGGGTTGGTTAACTGGTTGTATAAGTATGAAGAATCAATGTTTAATACTCCCCACTGTGCCTGTGAATGAGTCATGTCAACATTTTCAAATCTCTAATTAAAGAGAGCTGGCCTGAGGAAGTCATGATGAGCACATCCAATATTTCACAAAGAGAGATTCCAAAACGTTTGAAAAGAAAAAAAAATTCAAGTGCTGTAGCGTAGGCTAAACATTTGAAATTAATTACGCATTTTCAATTTTTGCCTCGTAATTTGGTTCTGAAATCCTGCTTTAAGTTCAAAGAGAAAACACATGCATTCCTCCTGTGCCATGGAAAGAGACGGTTACGTGCTTCAAAAATTTTTATTTGTTGTCTAGTTTCCCCAATTTTGCAGTGTATTGGAGTAATCTTGAGGTGATTTTTCCTTGTAATGGTCAAAATTCTGATCATTGTTTTCACCTTTATTGTCAGACCACTGATTTTTCTGGTTGGCTATTTCTGGTCAAAATTATACAATTTCACCACAGTTAAAGTGCATCTCCTTGGAATGGAGAGATTACTATTTCACTTAAAACTAATCCTGTCTTCAACTGACAAAACTTTCCATTTAAAGTCATATTTCAGAATACTATTGCTCTGAATAGTTCTGTTTCTGTGGATAACACATAAAAGAAAAGAAAAAAAAAAGGCTGAGGAGCATGCTTTCCTTGGGCTAGGAATAAAGACATTCCACAACATCTGGCACAGATCATGGACTTTCATCTGAATTTTAGTTAATTTGAATACTTGCAGCAATTTCTCCCTCACAACCAATAAACCAAATATGGACTCTCTGATTCCCTTCGGCTTTAGCTGTTTTGGTACTAGGTCGTCCCTAGAGCAAGGTGATCACATTAGCGAACTGATATTTTCATCCTCTTCCTTTCAGGCACTAATTTGGACTGACTGTCTTTGGGTTCTTACTGCTCAGCTCTGCAGAAGACGCACAGGGGCCGCTCCATAATTGTAAACTGAAGCAATGAAGGGGACAACAGCAAACGGATGCCTATAGTAAAAGGTTTATGGAACAGCGCTCAGCAAGGTCACCACTGGCCTGCTATCACGTGCACCCCATTACCTTAAAGTTGCCCAGAAAACTGCAGAAAGTCAGCATGACCATTGACTTCAGTCGTCCAGACTGAAGTCAGAATAAAATTGGCCCTCCTCATGTCAAGCTCTGCTGTGGATATCTGGCTTCTGAACAGCATCACACTGAAAAGGTAACTGACACTGATGATAAATTTATCTTAAATATGTTTGGGGCTCAGTGGATCTCACCCGAGAAATGGAATCCCAGGAAAAAAAATCCAGTGATCTTCCCCAGACTGCCTGCTCACTCAAGCAAGCTCAGGGCTAGCATGAGAATCTGATTCATGAAAGACCACGACTTTGAAGAGCCATCCCAGAAACACTGTGTTACCAATTAAGTTAGGAAAGCATGTCAACTTAACAAATATGAAAACTATTAAGTGTCCTCCAGTTGTAAGATAGCAGAAATTGCTGTTGGTAAAAAAAGACAAAACAAAAAAAAAAATACCAAACGCAGACCGAAATTCCAAAGGTCAGAAAAGTCTGCAGCGACTCTCTTACCTGTGGAATCAGAGCATATGTTCAAACCTGCAGATGCATTTGTGGTTACTTCCTACCTTAAATACATTGATGGGGAGATCAATGACCACATAGATGAGGTCTCCAAGGGCAAGGCTGGCTATAAGCGCGTTGGGGCCATTCCTCATGCACTTGTTCTGGTAAATGATCCTGAGCAGGGTTGCATTCCCCACCATTCCCACGATGAAAATAGTACACGATATCACAGTGTTAATGTATTTGAAAGCTGAAGTAATTTTGGTCTGCTGTGGGCAGTAGCTGTGCATGGAGCCATTGCTGGGGATGGCCAGATTCGTGGGTCGACGAGTGGTAACCACCAAACTGAGTTCTGTCCCACGAAATGTGGTGAAATCGTCCACGCGAGCGCTCAGATTCGTGCTGTGGCTCTCAGGGTTATCACTGATTACACATCCCAACAGGGCCACCCAAAAGGACAGCCTGAAGCAGAAGGTTTCCATCTTGATGCAAAGCCGAGGAAATGTCTCTTATTTGGTCACGTTTACAACCTCCTTTTCCCCCCCCCACCTGGCAAAAGAAAGGAGAAAAAATAATTTTGGTTACAAAATCCAGCTGCCAGTAAGATTATGGTCAATGATAATTACTGACTTAGTTAAAGAACAGGATGTAGGAGTTCCCTGGTGGCTCAGTGCATTAAGGATCTGGTATTGGCACTGCTATGGCTCTGGTTACAGCTGTGGTGCAGGTTCGACCCCTGGCCCAGGAACTTCTGCATGCCATGGGTGCAGTCAAAAAAACAAAAGGTAGAATGTATTTGGTAATTAGATAAGATATATCTGTGTCAGGTTTCACCATGGCGGAACAAAATCAGAAAAGATCAAAGCTCTATTACGGTAAGTTGTATCTCTGTCTCTCTCATCTCTACTCATAGCTCTACTTACATCTCGATTATACTAGAATGACTGAAGGGATGTCAGTTCTGCTTCAAGTAGTACATGAAAGTTCCTTTTTTTCTCTCCATTCCACCTAGGCTGAAAGCCTAAATTACAAAACATCTTCAAGATCTGAGACACAACATTTTATTTATTAATGGAAGAGAAGAGATGTTATATACTGAGGAAAAGTTATATAGTATTAAGGCATAAAATCACCAAATTCTGTAATTAACAATTCAATATTCCAACATGTGTACCATTTGGCACATGGGAAGTAATGACCATGGGAATAACTGTAGCACAGGTAGGCCTTTAAAGTGTAATTGGGAGTTCCCCGGTGGTCTAGTTAGTGGTTGGGGCTCAGCACTTTCACCGCTGCAGCCTGGGTTCAGTCCCTAGTCTGGGAACTGAGATCCCACCTCAAGCCATTGCATGCTGCGGCCAAAGACAGACACAAAAAAATAGTGCTATAAAACATTCATTTAAAATCAGAATTCCGGTTAACACCATCAATATATTTAACAGTCTTAGTCAATTAAAAGTGATATCGTGGATGAAGACAAAATGTTTATTGTATTGAAAGCCTGGATGATTCATGTGGACAACCTACATCTTCTGACAGGAGTTTTCTTACTTTTCCATTTGTCAGAAATTGCTATCAGGATATTTGCCAATGAGCGAAACTGGAACAGTGGGCTCTCCTAAGGCAGGCACACTGTTTGATTTTCTAGGGACTAGCCAGCCCATGCTCTCTTTTCAGCATCCTTTAGAGCCGTACATGATGTGGTCCAATCCATACAGTCACCCTGGGAAGCAGATACATGGTTCAGCTTGGAAACGGGCTCAGGGAGGTCAAGTTGCCTTTCAAGACCATGGGTGGCACGGCGCCGCTATGATTCGAAGGCAGGTGAGTCTGACCCTGAACCTGGGCTCTGAACCGCTAGACCGTACTCTCATTCTTGCAACTTCCTAGCACCTAAAATGTTTTCAGTATTTCTAGGGTTTGAAAGAAGCGATAAACTCTGGAGGGTGGTTAGATATTTTCAAAAGACCATTTCCATTTTGTTTTGTTTGTTTTGAGTCACTTGCAGAGAGCAAGCGGTCCTTTTTGTCCAGGAAGTCTAGGTTTCTCCTTTAATCCTTAAAGAAAAGATGTTGGGAAAAGATGAGGGAGGCTGGTGGTGACACAATAATCAAACATAAATAAAAATTACTCTTCCCATTTTAATATTTCATAGGCTTTCTTTTCTGGGAGTTTTTTGTGAATCTTTAATTGAAAGCCATAAGCTCATTTGTGAGGTGATGTGTGTATATGATGAATACAGCCAGGTCACAGTTTAAGTTAAGAACTGTGTCCTTTTGAGCATATTCATGGTTGATATGAACCACTTTTAGGAATTTTGACAGTCTCGATTATTGATAAAGCTTAGGGCTTAGTATAGGGATAAAGTAAGATTTAGTTAAGTTGTATAGAAGGTCTAAAGTAAACATTCATTGGAAATACTATATACTTTTGCCTTCCCCAGAGATTTCCCCCAGGAACCTGAATTAACAATCTTTTCCATATAGTAGTAATGTATGATATATGTCTTTGTTATGTGACTTGAGCTTTGCAAGTCTAGGCAGACAAGAACAATATCATGAGGAAACTGAGCCTTGAAGAAGTTGACATGCTTTTGTGCCAAGAAGTGGCAGGGCAGGTATATAATGCCTCACTGTACTTTGCTCGGAGGGCTCAACTCAGTCTGATTAAATAGTAAAAATATCAATTTTTCTAAGCTAGGGGCATACAATTCTGCCTTGACTTAATTATAAAGACTTTGCAGTTTTCCCCTGCTTCTTACACTTTAGAGTATCTGAACAAATATTGGTAGAACTGAAAAATGCCGCTGCTGGTTCCATTCCTCAATGTAAACCAGGACTCTAAGAACACAGCATACTGTCTTCCTCCCCTTCAGATCAGAGACGGGGGAGGGGGGGTCCTTCTGTGTCTTCGTTGTTTAATGACTAAAACCTCCTAGTGTCCCAATGGGAAGGAACCTACAGGAAAAGTTTTCTTTAAAGACAAGAGTGGGAAGGCCTTTTCCAGAAGTGGAATGGCTCTTTGCTCATCAGAGTCAGCGAGGAGGATACTCTGTGAACTGCCCTGGCTGCGAAGGGCTTACACCACTCACAGGAGGACCTCTAGGGTCTGGACATCAGCACACTGGTTTGCTTGGTCAGCTGATTACCACAGGAGATGAGATGGGTTGCGGGTTCTTATCAAAGTGGGAGCCGGCTACCATTAAAACCACCTTCCTTCGTCCTCCAAGAGTGACACTGTTGGAACTCATTTCTGATGACATCGCTCTCAGCTCTCTACACATATGGAGCTGCAGGGCTAATGGATACTCGCCAAAGGCGTGTGGCGGCCCTATCACCTTTGGGTGAAAAATACAAAAGCAAAGGATAGAACCCTCTCAAGGGCACGTTCCTCCAAGGATGAGTCCGTGGCTCATTTCCACGGATCTAAGTCATGCTCCGCTGCAGATCATCCGACATAATCAGTCACAGCTCTAGCAAAGCACCTCGGGTTCAGAACTGAAGGACATGGTTGATAGAGTCAGCATTCTTCACATTTGGGGGACTACGGATTTGCTGGAGTTCAAAAAGGACCGAATCCTTTCGCTACAACCGCTTGGCATCTCAGACTTTCAGGATCAAGGTTCACCTGTAATTAGTAATTTGGAAATTCCAACCTTACCAAAATGGCATGAGTTTAGAGCAGGTAATCCACATGGAATGATTGCCAAGGTGTTTCTCAATTAACACAAAACAGAGGGAGCTGAGGGGGTGGGGAGCCATAAATACCCACAAGAGGAGGAAAAAAAAAAAAGCAAACTAGGAACTTTTAGATTTTTTTTTTTGTGGGTTTTCCTGGCTGGATAAGAAATTAGTAACTCTCCTTAAATGACAACGCCTGACTTTACTCTGCCTCCCAGCCCACCCCCTCCGCTGCTAAGTCCATCCCGGAACGCCGCCGTTAGGATGGTGTAAACAGAGGCTGATTATCTGGGAACAGCTCTTGTTTTCTGCACGTGAATGGCAACAAGTGTCCTTTAAAGGAGAGCACAGAACAAAACGCCCAGACCTCCAAGGGCCGGTTTCCAAACTAGCTGTACTGGGGGTTTTCCAACACACTTGAGTCCCTCGCACCCGGTGCCCTTGGCTACCCCTGGCGTGCCCCAAGTGTGCGGCGAGCAACAGGGGGAGTCAGAAAAGGCCGCTGCGGGCCAAGATTTCACAAGTAGGTTTTGGAGACAGCGACAAGGGCGTGATGTTCCACAAAGTTCTCGCACGCTTGCGGGAAAAGTGAGACCCAGGGAGAACTGCTGGTTGTCCGTGGTGGGAAAATCCGAAGCCCGCCTGGGGAGGCCGAGGGGCTTTGGATCAGTTCCCCCACGACCTCAAACGTTCCCAGAGCGCACCCGGCCCTGGAAGGCGCCCACGCCGCCGCGCGCCCTGGGGCAGGTGGTCCCAACCCGGGTGCAGGAGGCGAAGGGCGCCGGGCGGCAACGCTCCGGGCTCGCCTCTCCTCCTGACCCGGCGGCCCGCCGGCGTCTCCCCCACCCCGCTCGTATCCCCGAAAGGAAAGAGTTGCACCGACCGTGGAGCTCGGCGGGTGCAGACGGCTGCCCGGTCCGCGCGGGGCGCCGGGGCGAGAGGAAGCCGAGCCGGCGACGGTGGGTGACGAGTGTCCCCGGAGGCTCCCGCGCGGCGGCGGCCCCGGCTGCACCGCTGCCTCCGCTTCGGGAAACTTCCTGGGCACGGCTTCTCCTTCTCCGGGGAGGTCCTCCCCGAGCCGCCAGGCTCCAGCCACCGGGTGGGATGGAGCCGCTCCACCTACCGCCCGCTGTCGCCAGACCAAAGGGATGACTGTCCGCGCGCGCGCGCGAGGGTTCGCAAGGAAAGGAAAACTCCGGAGGAACACGCCTCCAGTCTGTCCTCCCTTTCTCCCAAAGCTCCCAGACCTTCTGCTCCACTCTGGGGCGGCAAGAATGTCCCAACCTTCCAGCCCTCCTCGGAGGCAGCCACTCTAAAGCACTAGGCTGCCGCCCCTTCCCAGGCCCTGAAGGGCAGGCGTCTTTTTAACTGTTTCCTTCCTGAAATGTAGGTGGTGGTGAGGGGGCGGTAATCAAGGAGGCGGGTCGTGGAACAGACGAGACTCAGAACTGAGGAAGGCCCTGCACAGACACCCCTTCCCTTCCTTCCCGGTCAGCGCAGGCAGACTTGATCTGGGCCGAGGGACTACTGCAGACCCAGTAAGGATCAAAGCGTGGCTTCTCTGCCTTCCCTGCCTCTGTCGCTTGCCTTGTACGCCCCCTCTTCAGCTTACAGCACGTTAAAGAGGCCACTTGGACGGCGGTTGACTGGATCAATGACGTTGGCCCGCTGAAACCAGGCTACCCCCAGGCTACTTACTACTGGCCCAGGGCAAAGCAGGAGCCCCTGGAGAGTCAGTCTGTGGAAGGGTCCAGCGTGTGGTTCCCAGAAAGCTCTGATTCCTGGGGATACCACCCAGAGAAGGTGGCAGATGCTGTAGAAGGCGGGTCTCAACATCTTTATAGGACAGACTGTATCCTAAATGGAGGCATGAGAGAGGAGGTGAGGGACAAAGGCCATTGCCCGGGACAGGTGAGAAAAAAATCAAGGCTCCTTGAGAAGGATGCCCTCCTACACTGTTAGCGGGAATGTAAATTGGTGCAGCCACTGTGGACAACAGTTTGGAGGGTCCTCAAAAAACAAAAGTATAACTCCCTTAGGATCCAATAATTTTACTCCTGGGTGTGTATCTGAAGAAAACTGAAAGTACTAATTCAAAAAGATACATGCACTCCCGTGTTCATAGCAGCATTATTTACAATAGCCAAGATATGGCAGCAACCCAAGTGTCCATCAAGAGATGAATGGATAAAGAAGATGTATATATATAAAATGGAGTACTACTCAGGCATAAAAAAGAACAAAATGTTGCTGTTTGGGGAGTTCCCAGCATGGCTCAGTGGAATCCAATCTGACTAGTATCCATGAGGACTCAGGTTCAATCCCTGGCCTTGCTCAGTGGGTTAAGGATCCAGTGTTGCTGTGAGCTGTGGTGCAGGTGGAAGATGTGGCTCAGATCTGGCGCTGCTGTGGCTGTGACATAGGGCAGTGGCTGCAGCTCCAATTCGACCCCTAGCCTGGGAACCTCCATATGCCGTGGGTGTGGCCCTAAAAAGAGACCAGAAAAAACCCACTGTTGCCATTTGCGACATGGATGGACTTGGTGTGTATTATACTTAGTGAAAAAGTCAGCCAAGGACAAATGGAGTATGTAATCACTTATATGTGGAACCTAAAAAATAAAACAAAATAGAGAATATAAGAAAAAGGCAACACAGACATAGAGAACAAACTAGTGGTTACCAATGGGGAGAGGATTAAGAAGTAAAAACTACTGTGTATAAAGTAAACAAGCTACAAGTATACATTGTACAGCACAGGGAACATAGTTAATGTTTTATAGTAACAATAAATGGAATATAATCTTTAAAAATTGTGAATCACTGCAGTGTACACCTGTACCGTATAGTGTATATTAACTATACCTTGATAAAAATCACAATATGAGAGAATATTTAATAACCTGAGTAAATATCAAGTAGAGGGGCAAAATAAAACTTTCTATGGAAAAAAAAAAATCAAGGGCTCCTTAGAGAAGGCCCTGCCTGGAGGTCCATCAATGCACGGCTGGTGTGAGGCACACCATAAAAACATGAGTTTGGAACTCTGGTCACGTTATATTACAGACTGTTCTGATTATCAGCTGTAGCTAAAGAAAATCACCCTAAAATGGTAGTGGTTTAAAACAACATACCTTAGTCATCAATCTGCAATTTGGGCGGGCCTTGGCTGGGACAGCTCATCTTTGCTGGGGCTGGAGGCTCCACTTCCAAGAGAGTCTGCTTTCTTTGTATTGTGTTGGTTAGTCTCCATGTACATCTCCCTACAAAGTGGTTTCCGTTTCCTCACGACATGGTGGCTGGGTTCCAAGAAGGAGTGTCCCGAGAGACAGGAAGTGGTGGCTGTCAGTTTCTTCAAATCTGGGCCTAGAAACGGATACAGTGTCACTTTTGTGGGCGGAATTCTATTTGTGAAGCAGTCACAGATGCTAGATTCAAGGTGAGGGGATGTAGATTTTATCTGTCAATGTGATATGTGTCAAAGTATTTGAGGGACTGTTGTGTAATACATCAAAGAGATCCACAGAATACCACCATTGACAGGGACCTTAACAGTCATCTGGTCTGCCTGGACTAGGTGTTACTCTGTGCGTTAGTCTATTCTAGCTGCAAAGTCCCCAGGATGAAGAGTCGGTCACCCAGAATAACTAATAGCTTTAATAAGTGCCTTAGTTTGCATTAAAAAAGTACCCCTTCTAGCACATGGTTTGTTAAGCTGACATTATTTTTAAGGAAGAAAGACTTCTACACCAGGATCCAAATTTTGGCATATGAAACATGTGCTGGATTCTAGCCCTTGTTCACCCTGTCACCAGACGCACTTGAACAGTGCACAACCTGCACAACTGAACATGTCAGTCTATTCAGTGTTTGGCACAGTGCATCCATCAGCCCCTACCTCCTGGGATAGCTCATCTCACTGTGGTGCAAGTATAATCATTCCGTATTTTTTTCTTCACGCTCCTTAGAATGGCTATTATCAAAAAGTAGAAAACCACAGTTTGGCAGTCCTTCGAAAAATTAAACGCACACTTACCATATGATCTAGCAATTCCACTTCTGGGTATATACCCAAAATAATTGAAAGCAGGAACTCGAACAGATATTCATATACCGTATTCATATCAGCATTATTTACAATAGCCCAAGGTGGAAACAACCCAAATGTCCTTGTATGGATGACTGGACACATAAAATGTGATATATATATGTGTGTGTGTGTGTGTGTGTGTGTATATATATATATACATACATATACATATTACATATTATTATTATTCATACATATTATTCAGCCTTAAAAAGAAATGAAATTCTGGTACATGCTACAACAAAGATGAAACTTGAAGACATGATGCTAAGTGAAATAGACCGGATGCAAAAGGAGAGATACTGTACTAGTCCACTTATGAGTCGTAGTGAGAATAGTGGTCGATATCTTAGAGACAGAAAGTAGAGTAGTGGTTACCGGGGACTCAGGGGAGGGAGGAATGAGGATTTACTGTTTGATGTGTTTCAGAGTTTCAGGTGTTCTGCAAAAAAAAAGTTCTGGAGACTTTTTTCATAACTAGGGTTATGAAAAAGTTCTGGAGACGGATGATGGTGATGGTTGCACAACCATGTGAATGTACCTAATGTCACAACTATATACTTAAAAATGGTTAAAATGATAAACTTAAGTATATTTAACCACACTAAAAATTTCTTTCTGATATTAAGACGAAATCTGCCTTGCTATAATATCACCTCTTGATCTGCCCTATGAGTTCATAAAATGAGTTTACTGACTCTTCGGAGAAAGGTCTTCAGATAGCAGTACATATGTTGATGGAGATCACCAGCGTAGATCTGACTTTGTAAGACACTAGGGTTGCCTCATTCTAGGTGAACAATATGAACTTTTCTTAGTTTTTGGAGTTTATTTTCTCATCTTCTCTGCCCTACTTTGGGGGAAAATGACTTTAATGAATTTAAGCCAGCTGGCATTCAAATTAACTACCTCTGGTAACCGCTTTCTCCATAGCTGAGACTTTCAGTACATGCCCCACCTCTATATTCCCTGCTTTGTACTTTTTTTTTTGTTTTTTGTTTTTTTGTATTTTCAGGACTGCACCTGCGGCATATGGAGGTTCCCAGGCTAGGGGTCAAATCGGAGCTGCAGCTGCCAGCCTGCGCCACAGCCACAGTGAAGCTAAATCTTTGCTGCATCTATGAACTACACTGCAACTCATGACAATGCCGGGTCCTTAGTCCACTGAGCCTCAGCGGGAACTCCAACTGCTTTGTACATTTAACAAACATATAATTCATACCTCAGACTAAGTTTCTCAACTCAACTTCCAAAACTGCTTTCTTTTCCCTGGAAGGTGGGTTGGATGCAGTCTGCAGGCCCTCTGGAATTTAGGGAGATTTTTTCAATCAAACTTGACTTCTGGTTCAAGCGGCTCATTAAGTGGAGCTTTGCTGTAATGGTAGTTGCAATGACTTCTCTCAGCATCATATTATTCTTATTGATTTCCTGAACAGTAATTTGCAGAAGATTAAGAAGTACCCAAGATAGCACTTCAAAGCCAACTTCTCATGTGTTCTTGGGGTAAATGTTCTTATGATTTTAAGTTTCTTGCTTCAAATTTGCAGATCCATTTCATAATTGCTAATTCCTTAGCTCCTCAAACTTGCAAGGCAATAAAGGATCTGGGCCTCACAGTATTTGCCAGGAATGTTGTATTCACATTAGGGCTCCCTGGGGGCAATAAAACATGCAGGGTTCAGAGAAGAGCCATAAAGATAAAGGAGGCTGGACAGCTTGTTGTGAAGGAAAGATGGAGAGACCGGGAGATGTATGCCGGATCGTGGACCTGTGTCTGTAGCGTTTGGGCAGCAGCGAACACCACTGATCTGCAGGAGAAAAAGCAAACCTTGTGAGTCAAAGTTCCCTTTTTAATTAAAATTCACTACAGGAAGTTTGTTTTCAACAGCAAGTACTCCAAAATGTTAGTTTGTATAGAGGTGGCAGAGGATTCTAAAGGGATTTCTCACTCCAACGGTGTTGCACCTGGTGGCCAAGACTGAGTATTGGGATCAAAATACACTGAAGGCGTAATGAAGCCCAGTGTTTTGTAAACTGCTGGTGGCCTCACTGGAGGTCAAATCCTAGCATTATGCGTGATTGGGTGAGCAGATAAAAGGTGTTATCTGATGACATATTCCATCTGGCCCAAAATATTTAACTTGAATCAAGATTTTAGCTATTCCTGTTTCCAAAAAAAGGAGATAGACACACAATTTAAACAAATACCATGAGGAAGCAAACAGACAAATCTAGAAAGCATGACACTTTAAAGGACAACTGGTCGTGTTTCTTCAAGTCAGCCAATAAAAAAGTGATATTTTTCTAAATTGAAAGAGATTTAAAGGAGCATGATGATCACTTACCCTGTCCTGGATGGGATTGTGGTGTGCATAAACCAGTCGTAAAGGACATTTATTTGAGAACTGGGAAGATTTAAATTGGGACTAGGTATTAGATGTTATTAAGAAATTCTTGATTTTTATTGAATGTCATTATTTGGGGCACATAGAAGAGTGATCTTATCTTTTAGAGGTTATTTTAAGGCAGATATAATTTACTTTTAACTACCAAAGCAGAAACAAAAATGACAGGAGTTAAAAAAAGAACACTAAAAAAATATCTGAAGTCTTGGCACATAATAGGAACTCAATAAATGAGGGCTTTTTTCACTTCCATTTGTTCCCTCCTTTCTGTCTGTGAGCTGACTGGTAGAGCAGAATAAACAGCATCACATGACAACATGGGTGACATCAGATAGGTGCCACAGCTGTAGGACTAAGGCCATGGAGGTCAGTGGCATCCGAGGAGCTACAAGGTAAAAGCTGGAAGGGGCTCTGATGCCTTGCGCTGGCCAGGGGGACAAGTAACGAGGTCAAGCCCAGAGTCAGTATTGGAATAGACTAGCCAAGGGCGTGGGAAAAGAGGCAATCATTGCAGTCATCCGTGCCAACAATCTAATGCAACTCAGATTTTCTGGGGGGGGTTAAATTGGATCTAGGGGGTGACATGGGAAGAGTCTAGAAAATGACTCTAAAATTTCCTGAAGGGTGTTCAGAACTGTCGATCCATGTTTATTGATTAAAAACTGTATCTGCGCTAGGAACAAAGATTTTAAAAAGGAACAAGTAAGACATGACCCTATCCTAAAGAAGCCTTGAGTCTGATGGGGAAAAGATATGTAGCCAGCTTAACAACAAGCCAGTAAGTGTTAGGATAAAGCTATCTCCTAGACAGAGGGTTGGGAAATATATTCTGTAAATGTGTAGCCAGTAAATATTTTTGGCTCTGTGGACCCTACAGCCTCTGTCACAATCACTGACAAAGCAGGGTAGAAAGATGGACAGAAAATCCACTGGGGTGCCTGGAAAGGGAGGCTAGGTTTCGGGCAGGGCAAGAGGGGTTTATGTGGGAAGAAGAAGAATTCGATTTTTAAATAGCTTGAGTCTAAGGGCAGATGAGGGCTTCAGGGCTCAGATGAGAGCTGAGTATAGTAATCAGTCACTGGGGCCAAGAGTTGGATGCAATTCATTCGGAGCCAGAATGTTGAAAAAGAAAAGGGCAAAGAAACCAGGATGAGCCTTGTACAAAGCATTCAGTTAGCAGCATGTCAAACTGAGAGAAACATGGAGAGAGAACCAGAGGAGAAGGGCAGTGTCTGGGACCTGAATAAAAAAGAGGGTTTCAGGAATGAATGAGCGGTCAAGCAAGGTCAAAGGGACTGAAGACTGGGAATGGGTCACAGAGATGGGCAATAAGGGCGATATTGTTCTAAGGGGGAGCTGGGCCTTTAGGCAAAGTTTTCTGCTTTACACACATTCAAAATAGCTTCGTAATTAGAAACAGTGCAAAAAGACATGCAGAAACATTGCTAAGTAGTGAGTATAAATCTTTTTGCTAAATTTATTTTCCCAGTGTGTGGAGGAAAAGTCAACACCATCTACAATTAGCATGTGCAACACTGGGCTTTTTTTCAAGACTTCTTGGTAACTTTGGGGCAAGGAATTTTACCGGGAAACAATTCGATTTATATCTTTCTATGGAGATGAGCGAGTGACAAGGAAGCTTGCACATAAGGTAAAGTTTGAAGCAAAGCCTTTTCCTAATTTCTAGTTTACATTCTTAAAATGCGAAGTTGTTTCCCATGGCCTTATCTGAATGCTGAGTTAAAGAAACAATAATTGCGACTTCTGGCTTTTCATGTTTAGGTGTTGATCACATTTGAGTAATGTGTAATGCACAGCGTGTTCCAAATTTTTTTTAAGTTGTCAACCGAGACTTAATGACGACGATTCAGAGACAGATGTCCAAAACTGGGTGATGGGTTGCGTGCTGTGAACAATTCAGAATTTAGACTGCAGAATTCTCCCAAGATGCCATCGCCAACAGCTCAGCCATATCCCATGGGTACCAGGCCTTCTTCCCAGGCACTCCTTTTATTCCTCCACTGGAGGACTCAGAGGTGGCTCTGCTTCAAGGAAGATGGATGGATTAAACAGCCTCTCAAGGACGTTTGTTGTCAGCTTTCAGATTTGGAGTATATTTGGGAGGACATCTGTGTGCCTTTGCTGGGCCTGCCATAACCAAAGACCGCAGACTGGGTGGCTTCAGCAACAGAAATTTATTTCTCAGAGTTCTGGAAGCCAAGGTGTCAGCAGGTTTGGTTTCTTCTGAGTGCTCTTTGCCTGCCTTGCAGAAGGCAGCCTTCTTTTTGTTTACTTATTTGCTTGTCTACTTATTTATTTAATTTTATGGCCACACCCATGGACTATGGATGTTTCTGGGCCAGGGATCGAATCCAAGCCACAGCTACAACCTACTCCACAACTGCGGCAATGCCAGATCCTTTAACCCACTGTACCAGGCCTGGGATGGAGACTGTGCCTCAGCAGAAACCCAAGCCTCTGAATTCGGATTGGTAACCCATGGTGCCACAGTGTGAACTCCCAGATGGCAGCCTTCTTGCTGTGTCTTCACACGGGCTTTCCTGGTGTGAGTCCGTGTATATCCTTCTCATTGGTCCTCTTGGATTAGGGCCCACCACGTCATCTCATTTTGCCTGGGTTACCTCTCTAAAGGCCCTATCTCCAAGTACAATTCCATCCTGAGATATCAAGGGTTAGGAGTTCAACATACATGTTTTAAGGTGGACACAGTTCAGCCCATAGCTACATCTAATACTTGCACTCTGCATCTTGAAATGGCAGCATGGCTCTGTGGCCAAGGAATCCCTACACTCCAGGTGGCTCTCCTGCCACCTGCTGCTTCATATACTGCCCTTCGGGTTTGAGTGATTTAAAAAACAAAAAGCAAACAAACAAAAAAACAGCATTCACAGTTTGCTTTGACATTTACTGAAGCACTTATTTTTTGTTGTCCCTGTTTAGTCACATGTGTGTAATATCTTCTAGGCAGTTGTTTCATCAACATATTACGGTTCACACACACAAAAATTTTTTTATGGTTCACAAAATGTCCTGTGGTTAGATAGCATTAGGAAATTCTGGTATAGGTGAGTCTCAAGGATGTGGTCATGTGTCATTAGTCAGCGTGTTAGTAATACTGTGTCGCTCTTAGTCACTACAGGGCAAGTTTATCCATCCTATAGCTTTGCCATTTCTGTCCATGTGAGCCAAAAAATCACGCCTCGAGGATATTACCTTTTAGACATTGCTTTTTTAACAATTTAAACTTTTTTTTTACTTTGAGCCTTTGCCTACTGTATTCCTTGGAGATTTTTTTTTTTTTCTGGGCAGAGGTCGTATTTCCTTAGAATGTTAAAAAATTATTTTGTTTTGATACCTGGTAGGAACTATCTTCAGGCTTCATATAAAGAACTCCACCCACCCCCACTTCCTGTCTTTAGTCAGAGCCAGATCTGTATCCACAGACCCACAGTGTAGTTAGGGTCCATCTACAGTCCCATCCCAGGCCCGCAAGGATTTTCACTGTCATCTACCTTGAACTCCAAGAAGGTAAAACACCTGGCTGCCTTCGCTCTCCATCAGCCTTGCAAACTGAACTCCTACTGGTCTGTATTTATCATTGGTTGTAGGTCAGGCCCTACTTTTGAGCCTCCGTGTTCTCGGAATTTAATCAGACAAGTCAATTTGACAAATCTCAAGCAAGTGCCATCCAGTTCCAAGCTCGCCCTCTCCTGCTGTCTAGCCTGTGCCTTTGCCACCCACTCTGACCAGCGCACCCTCCCAGGTCCTTTTCAGAAACACACTCATCCTTCCAGCATAAGCTCTGACTCACCTCACCTGTGAACACTTTTCAGCCCTGCCAGCTGAGTCTGCTTATGCCTGTCACTCCAAGGGCCAGAATGTATCCATTTCCTCTGTCTTCTAGATTACCTGGATGCTTGTTTAATTATGTGTGTGCATTTTTTTTTCTTTATTTAGCCTTTGTAATGGAAAATAATAGATAAAATAGATATAGTCCCTGGTCCCACAAATTTTAACAGCTAAAAGGATGAACATGTATAGCAATCATGCACCTATCTTAGGATGAAATATGTCCAGGGTAGGGACCGGAATTTTTTTAGGTGGGGTAAAAATTTGCATTTAATTCATTTAACTTTTAAAAATTGCATTTATAGCTAACTTTTTTTTTCTACAAAAAGGTTTATTGTTTCCACTTGGTCCAAGACTTGGAAGAGGGCTCCAGGATGGTTAAAAAGCTGCCTAGTGTTGCGGGGGGAGTTCAGTGGTTAACGAACCCGACTAGTATCTGTGAAGTTGCAGGTTCTATCCCTGGCCTCGCTCAGTGGGTTAAGGATCCAGCACTACCGTGAGCTGTGGTGTAGGTCACAGACCCCGCTGGGATCCAGCATTGGTGTGGCTGTGGTGTTGGTCGGCAGCTACAGCTACGAGCTGACCTCTAGCCTAGGAGCCTCCATATGCCGGGGTGCAGCCCTAAACAGCGCCCCCCCCCAAAAAAAAAGCTGCCTAGTGGCTGCAGAGAGGGGCTTGTGGCAGAGCCCTTACACCAGAGGGGCTGCCGGGCTTTAGCAGCTCCTAGTCAGGCTGGAGGGCGAGCCTTTCGAAGCTACTTGCCCAGCCCGGCCCGCGGACCGGCCGGCTCGCGGAGGTGGGGCAGGTGCGCGCCATCTTCTGGATGAGTTTCACCTGCTGACCCAGAAAGCACCTCGCCGGGAAGCCAGAGAGCTGGGGGGCCGCACGGCCGTAACCCAGCGCAGACAGGTCCCAAAGCGCCTGGGTCAGGTTCTTCTCCACGAGCGCGGCGGCTTACAAAGTGTCCTGGGTGTTACCTACTCCTTTTTTTTTCTTTTTTCTTTTTTTTTCCTGATAAAGCAAGAGAGATTTATTAAGACATCTGAAGCAGCGATGGGCTGAGCTCAAGATGGCGCCGGCCGACCCGCTCCCCTTGAGGCGGCTGCTGCACATCCCGGAAGAGGGCGCAGCCATTGCACTGGTTTTGCATCAAGAGACGCTCCGAGGCCTCGGGCTTCTTCTTGGGCCAGTTCCTGGGAAAAATGGCTCCTGTCCTCTGTGGCCACATCCGCAGGACTGGAAATAGAAGTCCAGAGAGAGGTAGGTGTCGGGGCCCACAGGTGCTTGTTGACCGTTAGGTTGAAGGTGGCCTCCATCTTGGTGGAATAGTTTTGATGAATCTGGGAGCTGACGGTTGATGCATAATAAGGAATTAAGCTCAAAAAAGGATGTCGGCTGTTCCCGGAGGCTGAGGATGGCTGAATGGCTGATTCCCAGGTTGAGACTGGAAGAAAGTTTGCAGGGTGGTCGGCGGGTGGAGCAAGGGTTGTCCCTGGGTCGTTTTATTCAAAGGCTGGTGAAGCAGAAGACAGATCTGCCAGCCCGACTAGCGCGGTGCCTACAGCTGACGTTTTCTAAGCCTCTTAGCTTTCCTGTAAGAAAGGTAGGGCAGCATAGGCAAATCTTTTCTTACCAGAGTTTCTCTGGAAACTGCATCATAGGTGAGTCATTGTAATTTCCCCTAAAACAAAATGTTAACTTTTGAGTTTTCCTACCTTGCTAAAGATTCCCACTTATCTTAGGGGTATTCTTAAAACAGTATGTAGTAGGAGCTATTCCTAAAAAGTATAGTAAAAACCTGACAAGATGTTTTTATTTTTTTTCTCGTTGGCGATGTCCTAAAAAAATAACACCCAATGGGATTTTCCTGGTGGCCTAGTGGGTTAAGGATCCAGTGTTGTCATTGCTGTGGCGCAGCTTGATCCCTGGCCTGGGAACTTCCACACGCCTGTGGTCTTGCTCAAACAAAACACCCAATGATTTTCACCATTACTCTCTCCAACGTCTGTCCTCAGTTTATTCAAAGTCATTAATGTGGTTGCTTGATACCACATGGATGGACCCATCCATCCTTGAAAGACATTGGGCCTCCAGACACTGTTGTCAGGTATCAAGAGTCCTCACACTGTATTGATATCTATAAATATCATTACCAGGCTATAAGATCAGAATTAAAAAGTGGAGCGTATCACAGGAGTGCTACAACTGGAATAGTCTCTTGATTTAAGTACATATACTTAAGAGGGTGGCAAACATGAATTACTAAAAGTTATAAAATGAACGTGGGAGTTCGCATCATGGCTCAGCAGTAGCGAACCCAACTAGTATCCATGAGTAAGTGGATTCAGTCCTTGCTCAGTGGGTTGAGGATCCAGTGTTGCCCTGAGTTGAGGTGTAGATTGCAGTCATGGCTCAGATATCGAGTTGCTATGGCTGTGGTGTAGGCCGGCAGCTGCAGCTCCGATTTGACCCTTTAGCCTGGGAACTTCCATATGCCTCAGGTGCAGCCCTAAAAAGACCCCCCCCCCCAAAAAAAAATGGTGTGTATTAATTCTTGTTACATGAGTGGAGCTAGGAGTGGGGAGGGATGGCTCGTTGTGACTGAGGAAAGGTTGAATGTAGAGGTACAGTCCCATGAACACTGGTAGAATTTGTGGTAGAAAGATGAGAATGCTCTCTTGGAATGGCCTCTTATTTTCTCAGTAAAACAGGAAGAAAAGCAAGTAGTTGAAAGTGAGGCTTGTGGATGAATTGGTGGAGGTTTGAGGCAAAGAGAAAGAGTGAAATTGCTATCTCTAGTCCTGGACTCTGGAAGAGTGAGTGGCGAGGGTACGAGGTTAAGAGGGCCAGGCTTACCCTGGGCCCATCAGAGGTGTGTGCTAAAAATACGGAAAGGAGGCCACACACACCATTGAGTGTTCTCAGGCCCGCGGGAGGCAGAGACTTGATTTCAGTGGTTCAGAGTAGTGGTTCTCACCTGGAGACGTTTTTGGTTGTCACAAGTATGAAGGTATGTGTTGGGGGAGGAAAATTCTCCTGGCATCCGAGGTTGGAGACCTGTGTGGTACATTCTTCCGGGAACCGTAGAAGAGTGGAGAATTTGGATTTTATTGTAAATTCATGCGAGGTCATCGGAGAATTTTGAGTAAGGGAGAAAGATGATTGGATTTATTTCTGAAAATGTCACTCTGGCCTGGCTAGAAGTCACGGAGGCTGCTAAATAGCCTGCAGCACACGGGAAGTCCTCCACCACTGAGGGCTAGATGCCCCCAGATTTCAATAGTGTCATCTGAGAAGCCTTGCTTCACATGTTCATAGTATTTTCTTTGCTCCTGGGTCCTAATTCATGTTTTTTTTTGGGGGGGGGTCTTCTTTTTAGGGCCACACCCGTGGCATATGGAGGTTCCCAGGCTAGGGGTCTAATCGGAGCTACAGCTGCTGGCCTACACCACAGCCACAGCAACGCAGGCTCCGAGCTACGTCTGTGACCTACACCACAGCTCACGGCAATGCCGGATCCCTAACCCACTGAACGAGGTCAGGTATTGAACCTGCATCCTCATGATACCTAGTTGGATTCATTTCTACTGCACCACAATGGGAACTCCCTAATTCATGTGTTTTTGAAGAAAAAGCCAACTCTGACCCAAGATTTAAAAGAACTAAAATGCTCATCCTTAACCAGATTGTTACTGTTATATTTACACATAACATCACTTATAGGATGGTAGCATTTCATCTTTATGGATACTCCACACTGTGTTTAAAGTGTGTGTGTGAACTGCACCATCTCATGGACTTTCAACTTCTAGTGGGTCCTTTGGCTGATCCTGATGTACTGAGGGTACTAAGCCCAGCAAGTCTCATTTATTTCCTCTTTCCATATATTTCCTTCATCACTGTCAATACAGGGAATATCCTGGGGATTTGTGTGTGTATCTATATCTATGTAGAAATCTATGTACATTTTTCATGTCATTCTATGTTTTGATTAATATGTTTTTACAGTTTGTTTTGGTATTCGCCAGGGAAAAAAATCATAATTAGCATTTTTCAACTTTAAGCTCTTTTCCTGGTCATATTTACTATTACAAATAAACTTTAAACACAGCTTTTTGAATTCCATTGAAAATAGTTTGGGAGTTTCTGTTGTGGCTCAGTGGGTTAAGGACTTTGTCAAATTAATAATTTCCAAATAGTTCCCTTCTATTCTAAGCTTACTGAGAGTTACAAAAGAATCAGGAAGGGATATAAAAATTTCAAGTTTGTGTGGATGTGTGTGTGCCCATCTATCAAATGGTTCTTTAATATGTTAGAAAAGTGAACTCTGTGAATTAATTTTCTAATTATAAATCGGTCCTGGTATAAGCTATATATACTTACAATGCTCTGTTTGTTTACTCTGTTAAATTTTATTTGCTATTATTTTAATAATTTTAAAACTGGAGTTCCTATCATGGCTCAGCAGAAACGAATCTGGCTAGTATACGTGAGGACACAGGTTTGATCCCTAGCCTTGCTCAGTGGGTCAAGGATCCAGCATTGCTGTGAGCTGTGGTGTAGGTCAAAGACGCAGCTTGGATCTGGTATTGCTATGGCTGTGGCTGTGGTGTAGGCTGGCTGCTACAGCTCTGATCGGACCCCTAGCCTGGTAACTTCCATATGCAGCGTGTATGGCCCTAAAAAGACAAAAAAAAATTTTTTTTTAAATTTACATTCCCAAGTGAAATTGGTCTATGATAAGAATTATAAACTTAAATGCCTAGAGAAGAAGAGACTGGTAATAGGAGGATGGAAGTTGGGTCTCACACCATGTATATTCAGCATTAAAAAGTGCTCTCTGAACACAATCATTGACAAGACAGCTACGGCCCATAGAACCCAGCTAGCAGCATTTACTGTTTGTGTGTGTCTGTGCTAGCCTCAATGGATTAAGAGCCTTTTTTAAATGTCTAGAGACAGGTTAAATAAAATAGAGATGATTGGTTTTATTGAGACAAGTTCACCCATAAAATGGTGTGAACCCAGTGCTCTTTTGGGGACGACACATATTTCCCCTCCTCCCCCCATTTAATTTATCCTAAATTTAGTATCTAATTTAGGTTTACAACTTCTTCTGGAATTCTAGATGTTTATGTTTTCTAAAAACATAGCATTACTTCTTAAAATTTTTCTTAATTATATTTTTTTAATTGATATAAAGTTGACAACGTTTCAGGTGGACAACAAAGTGATTCAGTTATGTATATGTGTGTGTGTGTATACATTCAGATGCTTTTCCTTTATAGGTTATTACACAATATTGAATATAGTTCTCTGCTGTTCTGTATGGTAGGATCTTGTTTATCTATTTTATATATAGTAGTGTGTGTCTGTTAATCCCAAATTCCCAATTTTATCCTTCTCCTCCTTCCCCTTTGGTAACCGTAAGTTTTTTTCTATGTCTGAGTCTATTTCTGCTTTGTAAATAAGTTCATTTGTATCATTTTTAAGATTCCACAAATAAGTGACAACATATGATATTTGTCTATCTCTGTCTGGTTTGCTTCACTTAGGGTGATAATCTCTAGGTCCATCCACATTGCTGCAGAGGCCATTATTTCATTCTTTTTTACGGCTAAGTAATATTCCATTGCATGTATGGTCATATATATATTAATATATAATATATCCATTTATCTGTGAATGGACATTTAGGTTGATTTCATGTCTTGGGTATTGTAAGCAGTACTGCTGTGAGCATTGGGATGCATGTATCTTTTCAAATGAGAGTTTTTTTCTGGTTATTTGCTTAGGATTGGGATCGCTGGATAAGATAGTAGCTCTATTTTTAGTTTTTAAGGAACCTCCATACTGTTGTCCACAGTGGCTTCACCAATGTACATTCCCACAACAGTGTAGGAGCATAGAAACATAGCATTTCATCTGTTTTTTAAGAATTTATTTGTAGCCTACATGCTTTCTTTTAGACTATGTTAGCTGGGAGCATCTCAGTGCTGGCTGGGACCTCAGGATTGCCAGTGCAAGGAGTGTTTTGGTGTGGGCCTCATTCCTCTCCCTCTCTCTCT